>SNQJ01S0169821.1:0-20603 GCA_010110895.2 Picea sitchensis
CATCTTCAGATAGACTGAAAATAGTCTTTTGGAGGTCCAAAAGCTTTCCAATGGGGAGGTGTGATCAGGGGATCAAATTTTGCTCAAAAATTCAAAGTGCTCGGAATCACTTCAAATTGAATGAGAGCGTAGACCTCATCGTTACGAACCCAACACAACTCATTTGGGTTCAAACGAATGTTGGGAGCGAGATATATTGTGTTCTGTTCAAATTTGCAAATAGGCAAAAAAAGGGGTGCTGACTGTAAAGTCCGTACAGTCTGTATGGACGTTGACGTGGTAGGTCGTACGACACATGGTAGATAGTTATTCAGATAGTTGGCATGTGACATGGCATGTTTGTCAGCGAACGAGATGATGACACATGGCCAAGTCAATGGCCTCCACGTGTCATATATTTATTGGTTTAAAATTTATGTCATTGGTCGGAGTCTACCCCGTGACCTCCGGGCAGAAGGTAAAGACTTGGCAAGAGCCACCAATCAGCGCGCCACTAGTTGTTCCTTGTAATATATATGGTGAAATATATTTAAAAGTTTGTATATGCGTGTAGTTTGGGGCACATTGTATTACATATGACCCAATGTTATACCATACGGGCGCGCACGCGGTTGTGTTTGTTCCAACGGTTATACAAATGACCCTCCATTTGGCCTTTGACCATTGGCTTATGGAACGGGAGCCTATGTTAATGCTAGAACATGGTCGCATGGGTCATACAACCTTGCCCTTGACGGTTAGGGGCTAGGTGCGCCCATAATTGTCCTATAGTTTGCACGGTTCATGCGGTTGCATCCGGTGCTATGTTTTTACGCTTAAATATGTGTGTGGGCTAGGTTGAGCCAACAAGGGTGCGTTTTGTAGATGTAGAGATAGCAAGCTTGAAGAGGGGACTGCTAGGAAGCCTATCTTCTTCATTTTTTGGCCAAATGAGGTGCCAAAAAAGCCCAGCTAGGGGTTTTTGGACATTCTGAAGCCATTGGAGCAGTCTATTTGGAATTTTGAGCATTGTAAAGCACATTTTTTTATAACTTTGAGAAAATAATACAAATGATCCATTGGAAGTTGGACCAGGAGATGTAGCCCAAGAGAGGGGTGAACTCCTTTATCATTTGTTGTGTTATGTGTTTTCTGTTCTCTGATTATGATGTTGTTTATATGCATCTTGAATGAGTAAATCCTATTAAAGGTGTGTTGCAAAGTTGATCCATTTGCATTTTAACACATAAAATTTCAACTTGCAAATATTTTCAAGAATACAAGTCTTCTTCATTTTTAGATCAGTATCACAGGAAGAGAATTTTTAGAGGCTTTCTAGTCAGATATCAACATACATCACAAGATCGTGTACATTTTCATCGTCAAGACAACTTTTTCCAAGTATACAGAGATGGATGAAGTATACCAAAGACTACTCAAGGTCAGCGTTCCTAGTAACCTTTGATGGGAAGAGTTATGCAACCTGATAGGGTAGGAGAGGAGGTGTCCAAGCCCAATCAACTATTCCATCAGATGAGGTCATGCAAAGGACTCACCAACAGTTTACCCCAGAATCAACATGAAGATTTCAACACATCATCAAACAGTTCCTAAATGTTTGCATTATGTTGAGTTAGTTAGCTAAATTTAGATTTCCACGTCCTGATATTTAATGACAGGATCGTATGTGATTTTTGGTTATAAATACTTCAAACTTTGAAGTACCAACGGTTGATCTTTACGCCCTGTAAGCTAGAAAGACTGTAATTTTTGTCAAGAGATCTTCCAATAATACAAAGGGACGTTTCAAAATATTCTCGCGTGTTGTTCATTGGTGATGTTATTATTTTCTATGTTAAATGTTTTTCTCTCTCGGTTGTCATATTGTTTTCTAATCTAATCTTTTAAAGTAATGCATGTTGCAGGATTTATCTTTGTATACCCTGTTTCTGGCTTCGAAAGATCTTAATGTTTATCTTTCTGATACTACAATGAATAAATTCTTAAATGCTTCTTTACTTTAATTGATATTCTCATATATGTTGTTTTTCATCACTTTATTGCTAAAGAATCCAAGGAAAGCATTATGTTGCCTTGTGAAAAGAATCTTTTAGTTTCTGTTCAGATTTCTATCTTTATAACAAAGACCCCATAGCCCAATGGAGGCATAGACCTTATTCAACCAACTTAACAAAAACAACAACAAACCTTTTCAATCTTATTTTGTTTAACTAGCCTAATATCTTGAATTTAAAACATAGCTAAATCATACAGAGAGATCCCTCTCTGAAACTGGTAGGGCTAGATTCTAGTTTCGAAGTGGTTGGATAAAGTTACCTCTTGTAAATTTCTTCTACTCTGACAACCTCTGGGAATTTACAGAGTGATAACAGGTCAAATCAAACATGCTAGGCAACCCCAAAGAATAATGAAACCATTCTTAAAAGATATAGTGAAAGAAGAGCTCCAAAAACTCCTACATGTCAATTTTATTTACCCTATTTCAGATAGCAAGTGGGTATCCCCATTAGTTATTGTCCCTAATAAGAATGAAAAATGGAGGATTTGTGTGGACTTTAGAGAGCTAAACAAGGATAGCTATAGAGATTATTTTCCTTTGCGTTTCATAGACTAGGTCTTGGACACCTTGTTTGGGAAGAGGTACTTTTCTTTCTTATATGGGTTTAATGGGTATAACCATATCCAAATTTCCTCTGAATATCAGAATAAAATCACAAATAATTTCCCATGGGGTACTTATGCCTATAGGGTTCTTCCCTTTGGTTTGTGTAATTCCCTTGCCACCTTTCATAGCGATGTCCTAGCTATTTTTTCTGATTTAACCCATGACTATGTAGAAGTCTATATGGATGACTTCATAGTATATGTGGATGATTTCCAAGATGCATTGGACAATTTGGAGAAAATATTGATCAGATGTAGAGAGACTAATATTTCCCTCAGCCATGAAAAATCTAGAATGATGCTCATTGAAGGGATTGTCTTGGGCAATCATATTTCTGGTACCAGAATAAGGGTTGATCCTGCTAAAATTGATATTATTTATCAAATCAGAATCCCTAACTCATATAAAGATGTCAGAAGCTTCTTAAAGCATGATGAATCAAAATTTCACAAACTTGGTTGCCCAACTATTCAAATTGTTAGCAAAAGAGGCTGAATTCCATTGGGATGAACAATGTCGTATTTGTTTTGAAATTTTAAACAAAAATATTTCTAATGCCCCTGTGTTAAGAGGACTAAATTGGTCTCTTCCCTTTCATATCTACACTGATGCCTCAAATACCACTTTGGGATTTTCTCTAGGACAAAGGGAAAACCAACTTCATTATGCTATCTACTTTTTTAGCAAAAATCTCTCCCTTACCGAAGTAAATTATATTGTCACTGAAAAGGAATTATTATTTGTAGTTCATGCCATTAATAAATTCAAACACTACATAATAGGGTATGAGGTTTTTGTACACAAAAACCACTCATCCATTAGGTTTTTAATGAATAAACCTGTGACAAATGTTAGATTTACTAGATGGATTCTACTATTGCAAGAATTCAATATTACTATCATTGATAGACCTGGAAAAGATAACCTTGTTGTTGATTTCCTATCTAGACTTATTCATATAGGTGATAATGCACCATTGGATGACAATTTTCTAGATGAAAGTTTGTTTTATATTTCTACTTACATTCCTTGGTATGCAGATGTTGCTAACTATCTTGTAACATGAAAATCTTTCCCCTCAAGAAAAACAGAGGATTATCTAGTTGAGTGAAAATTATATGTGGCATGATGATTGTCGATACTGTACAGGTCCTGATTTGGTAATTATAAGATGTGTATGGGAGGATGAGATGTATGAAATATTCAAATCCTTCCATGATGGCCCACGTGGAGGCCATTTTGCTGATAAGAGGACAACATACAAAATACTACAGTCAGGCTACTATTGGCCAACTATTTTCATGGATGCAAAGAAGTATGTGGCCAGTTGTGATGATTGTTAGAGGATGGGGAAATATACTACAAGTTATGAGATGCCTCTCCAAGCTCAGGTAGTAATTGAACCTTTTGAGAAACGTGATTTGGACTTTGTAGGACCTATCAACCCCATGTCTCGAAGAAGAAGGTATATATTGGTATGTACAGATTATGTGACTAAATGGGTAGAGGATAAAGCTTTGTACTCTGCAAATGAACAATTTGTTGTTAATTTTCTATTTGAAGACATGTTTACTCGTTTTGGTGTTCCTTGAGAAATAGTGATAGACCAAGGAACCCAATTTACCTCCAATCTAGTCAAAGCCATTATTGAACAATATCAAATTTAACATATAAAATCCTCACCTTATCACCCCCACGCAAACAGACAAGTGGAATCAACTAACAAGGTGATAGAGGCTATACTTACCAAGACAGTTCAGTTACACCACAAATATTGGGTTGATCGGTTTCCTGAGGCTTTATGGGCCTATAGAACACCTTGGAGAAACACAACATGCCATACACATTATGAATTAGTGTATGGGAAGCAGGTGTTTCTTCCCATATAATTTCAAGTAAAAACGTTCAGGACTACTATGCAATTGGGAATGGATTTGGATGAAGCCCAAAAACAAAGGATATTGCAGCTAAATGAACTTGATGAAATCAAACAGGATGCTCTTCAGAGGACTACACTCATTCAAGAACAAAGGACTAAATGGCATGACAAGTACATCAAGAAGAAATATTTGCAGGCAGGTGATTGGGCCCTTCTACATGACAGTAGGTTCAAGAATTTCAAGGGTAAATTGTCCACTCAATGGTTGGGACCCTATGAGGTAGAAATTTTATGACAATGGTTCAATAAATATAAAAACCATTGATGAATATCATACCTCCTTTTTTTGTAAATGGGCATCGATTGAAATTTTATCATAAACCTCTCTCTAAAGAGGATTTTATCAAACAAATTCTTCAAAATTATGATATGCAATTGGTAAGCAAGAGGAGTTATCCTCATGTTGAACCACCACTATAATTTTTTGTTATGTGATTTAATTTAACTTTGTATATATATGTATATATGTTTGTTGTCATATAGTGATTTTCGGTGTTACTAACAAAAGAATAAGATAATTTTGTTCTCATGTAGATAAGAAATAAGGAGGACATATGTCAGGTGTAAGTTTATTACTTTACCCAACCCTGGTAGATTACTCATGGGAAAGGAGCCTAATGGATTTTTCTTTAAGTTTTTCAGACTCCTAAAAATTGAAAACAATGGAGAGAATTAACTGATTTGGGCTCGAGAAAAATCCACAGGACAATATATGCATTTTTATTTAAGTTTTTTAGACTCCTAAACATTGAAAACATCGACAAGGATTAACTAATGTGGGCTCGAGAAAAATCCATAAGAAAGTATATGGAGTTTTCTTTAAGTTTTTCAGACTCCTAAAAATTGAAAACACCGGAGAGAATTAACTGACCTGGGCTCGAGAAAAATTCATAGGACAATAGTGGTTAGGTTTTTGTTTCTAATAAAATGGAAGTGGCAACAGAAGAAGTGGTTAGTCTGGTTCCAAAAAGAGGAGGTTTATGCATCTCTACAGGAGTATGTCTAGCTACAATTTCCTTCTTGTTACAGAGCTTGGAGCCTAATCATTGGATATTTTACCTCATTTTATGACACTTCCGTTGCACTTTCAACATCCATGTACTAGCGTGTTGTTTATAAAGTTTTCAACATGGTCATTCATGAGAAAAAATTCACATACAACATTAGTGAGTGCCAACATACACTTCATCTTGACCCTCAAAACATGTTTAGACACGAAGCGTAATCCTACAAGATTATAGGTATCTTTTCAAAGCTTCATCCAATGCTTAAAAAAATAGTTTTTGATTTCATCCAGTACTGGAAAAGACTCTTTGTGTTGGTCTGACACTAAATAAATTCTTTGCATTGGTCTGATACTAAAACAATTCTCTGTGTTGGTCCAGTACTAAAATGATCTTTTGTGTTGATCCAATACTAAGTCTGTGATCTGGTATTGATTATGGAATTCAGGTAACATTGTTCTACATTTGATATTACCTTATTTGATCAAATACATTTCAGGTAATAGAGGTATGGACTCAAAGTTTATTCCTTGTTATTAAGAATCACATGAATTTTGTCTTAAATATATGGTTATTCTCATATCCCCTTGTCATCTTAAGTTGTTAAACCTCCATATCATTATCTTTCGAGGTCTTCATGACTTGCCCTGTTTTCAAAGTCATTTATGATGTACACAAACCTCTTCATGAAGTGATCATCCAATTTGAAATTTCTTATCAAAAACTTCTATTCATATGATGTCGAAGCAATGATTATGCCACCTTCTATAACCTCACGTGTTTCAAACCTATGACGTCGAATGATTCCCAATGGTGAATTTCAGTCACATCACCCACACTCAATGTAATCATTACGAAAAATGGTAAGAATGGGATGTGACTTTACTTCTAGGTATGATCATCGCCTTATCCGTGAACACGATCCTTTGACATGATTTCAGAATCGTTCCTTACCTCATTATCATTTTAAATAATTGGTCGTTGTATTTTCATTTTCATTATAAACACTCTTTTGGATGGTTTCACCATACAGATGAGCATTAATTACCCACTTCATACTATACACCACCACTCTATTCACTCCTACTATCTTGTTACTCTACCTCCATCACCTTGTTCTCATAATTTTTCTCCCAATACCAAACCCTCACCCAAATTCTATTTTCTATAATTGTTTTGAGACTCGTTTTTTCAGTCAGCATGGGGGTTGACAGGAACGAACCTGTGTTCCATTTGTACAGAGAAAAAAAGGAGTATCAAGCATGCAACGAGAAATTTGAAAGGGTCGGTTGGGTTCCCTTTTTAGAAAAATTTAGAGGACACCATGAGGGGGTGTTGGCCCTTGGTGATGGAAGTAAGCGAAGGATAAGGTAGAAAATCCAAAATGCAAACTGCATGGAAGACATAGTGACTGTTACTGGGTCGAAGTGAGAAAAATATTAGAAAAGACAGATCGAATTAAAACGAAGCAAGCCATTGGATGATGATATCGAGGATGACAGATCAACAAGGAAGACGGATCGTGGATATCTCAGCAAGAGGAAAATCCACCATTGGATGCTTTGGAGCACCATGCGATATGGAAGGAAAGACAGGCTGGTGAAGCCCTGAAAACATGGGTCAAGTTGACCTAGGGTTTTATACACCTAGGATTTTGGTAACTAGGGTTTTGACACCTAGGTTTCAGCCTAAGGCTGTCAGTGAGTGATTGTAATGTATAAATAGAGGTCTAAAGGACCTGGGATGGGTTGTTGTTGTTTTTGTTATCTTTGTTATTGTGTGATCGAGTGAGGATTACTTTGTGAGAGAGAAGTGTTGAGTGTAGAGCCTTCTAGGATTGTAAGATCTTCATCTAGGTGCAAATATCAACCCTGTAGCTGGGTGAATAGGAAGGGGAGAGATAGAGAGAAGAAGGAATAAGATATGCTAGCTAAGAGCACAGATGAGAACTGTATGCTTCATCTTAATATATTATAAAGAACACTTATGTGGACATAGCCCTAGAGAGAGGGTGAACCACATATATTTTGTTTTGTATATGATTGATGCTATGTTATGTGTCATGTGGTATACCATTATTTCATTATTGTGTTAGATCTTATAGATAGCTCTATGGAGTAGATCTGAACTGGTAGATGATATATAACTGTTGTATTGATTTTGTATTGGATCCACTTGATATCCCCTTGGTTGTAGACATCTTTGTCCTACAACAGCCCCATAGTTGCTTTGGGTGAGACTGCATGTGCTTCACAGGTGTTTCCCGAAAGGGCCAATAGTTAGGGCTTGTTGGTGCATTGTTGTAGCATTGAACCCTAGGTCTGCCCCTATGCCAAAAAATGGTTTTGTTTCAGGGACAGGAATCTTCTTGAGGGAATGTCAAGGTGGTTCCCATCAAAGACAGAGATTCAAAAGTGGATAGAAGATCAAGAAAAGGACTTCGTTGAAGCCTAGAACAAGAACCCTAATATTAGTACAGAGGATTAGTTAGGAAGATATATATTTCCTAATATACACGATATTTTCTTGGGAGGAATCCATCAGGAGCTATACGAGTGGTTAGCTAGGTTAGAAGATACCCAGTTTGAGATCAGATCTTGACCTCCTGTAGTTTGGACGTTGGTGTTGATCAAGAAGGTCAAGAGAGTCGATAAAGCCATGTCAAGAGTAGTAGATCACTAGTTTGATAGTACCATTGGAGGGTATATCACCGAGATTGTTGTTGACAGAGTAGAGTCATATAGCCAAGCCTAGAGATTTTTCTTCAAGGGACCCAGAGGAAATTGTTTACACTTTCTAAAGTTGAAAATCAAGATGCTATTGCATGAGAAGAACATCTTGAAGATACAGTAGATAGGTCAGATTTGAAAAAGCTAATGTTCAAGAATTTGGACAGCGATAGAGACACAGAGGCTGGACATATGTGCAGTGGGATAGTGTTCATAGAAGTTCCTCTCGTGAACCTATTTAAGAAAAACTAAGGCGACGAGGTTTCTACAGTGGAGAAGAGGCATATCTGACAGACGAGGAGCATTCAGAGGAAGGGAAAGTTGCAGAACCCTGCCAAGAAGAACCAAAATATTTAAGAATTACGTCGACTATCAAAGTAAGTACTATTAATCCTATTGTTGTTTCAGCAACATTAAGAAATTAGAGTACTTAGAGCATTGTCACTAGTATTCCACCACATACTCAGTCTAGAAACCCAGGGAGATCTATGGAAGACAAGATGAGGTTACCCACCTTTTGTTAAGAACCAAAGATTGAATACAAAAGCACCACAACAGATATACAAGAACAATATGCAAAATATCCTTTATTACTATCAAACCCTTAAGGTAGGGAAACACCATACAATGAATCCTATTATGGAAGGAATCCTCTCCTGTTCACTTGCCTCTTCGAGGGGGCTTCCTCCTATTGAGCTACTGCTCCAAATACAATATTTCTCTTCATGTCCTATTACATTGCTTGAACCCCATTATATAATGCTACCATCACCTAAGAACATTCTAGAGGAGGACTCTTCTAGAAGTAGAACCTTCTAAGAAGTCCTCTTACATTCATTATATCTAATTACCCATTTATTATATCTAACTACCATAGTGGGCCTTATTTAATAATATAGTGGATCTAGTCCGCCTTACATTGAATGGCCTCCACTATTATCACTATGGGCCTTCTGCCCCCCCCCCCACTACCTCTCTAGCTACCTTACAGCTTTAGAGGAGATGGATTTGAAGACCCTGAAAAACATTGGTTTCTCTGTGAAGATGTGTGGAGTATTAAGAATATCACCGATGAAGCTGTAAAACGAGCTCAGTTCAGAACTACCCTAAGAGATCGCGCACTGAGATGGTATATGAAATTTGTCCAAGGAGCTACACCTAAACTGCTTAATTCCATTAAGACTTCACTAATTTATGAATTCAAGAAACCCAAGTCAGAATCACAATGCATTACAGAGCTGAAAGAAATCAAGCAGAGAATAGTTGAACTGATATGGGAGTTCAATCAAAGATTCAAGACCTTGACAAGCCATCCGAGTTTTCAAATCCCAGATGATAAGAACAAGGAATGGTTCATTTTACCACACATCAGAGTTCCTCTGATGCAGTAGAATATTTCTTTGCAGGCTGAGGCGTTGAAGAGTGCCATGAAGCTAGAATCAGCCCCTATGGAAGAATCCATCTCAGGTATGAGTCAAATCTTGAGTCAACTAACTAGTTTGTCTCTACAGATCGAAGATATGAAGAAAGACAAGGGAAAAGATAAAAGAGAATACATTTGGTGTGTCATATGAAAATTAGAAGGCCATGAAAAGGAGAATTGTCCCCTATTTCATGAATACTTGGCCTTTGGAGCTCTGAGTCCTTTGAAGCAAGTCACCCTACCCTGGTGCGAGGTATGTAGAAACAAACATCACCCTGGTGAGTGCTACTACATGAAAAAATATGTTCAGACACCCACAAATTTGTATTTCATGTTTTGTAAGTCCATAGGACATGATTATAAGGATTTTAGGGCTTACGATCTCATGCATGAAAGGTCAAGGGATATATACAAGATTCAAGGTGAACTACAACAAGAAGGAAACACTACGCAGTATAAGTCACCTGGGAGAGGAAAATTCAATCCTCGCAGTGGATTCAGAGGAAGAGGACGAGGAGGAGGAATGGGTCGAGGCCAATGAAAAATCATTTGTTACAACTGTGCACAAACAGGACACTTGGCAAAGGAGTGTCAGAACCCTTGCACTATTTGCATCTACTGCAGTTCATTCGAACATCTTATAGAAGATTGGCATGTGCTACTAGCTAAGCTTCAGGAGAGACGAGGACCTCAGCAGAACCTGTGGATACAAATAATCAAAGAAGAACCTCACAGAGAAGACCCTAGAGTAGTTGTTATCACTCGAGGAGGTGTTGTTATAGGAGAAGATAGAATGACCCAAGGAAAGACTACAGAAGAATCGAGAATCAGGAAAGATGCAGAGAAGACACAAACTTTTGATGCAAAGAAAGAAAAGCAAATCTTCGAGGAGGTAAGAAGAGAATTAAGGGGAGACCAAGGTTCTTCATCAAATACATGAACCATAAGCTAGAGAATGTGGAATTCCTATAGAATTTGATCAGTTTGCTTCACCTGGAGATAGAAAATATGCAAGTAAACTTGTCAGTTTCTTGTATACATTTATAGAGATTATTAAAGATGGGAAATATATACAAGAAGTGCAAAATTTGGTCAGAAAATATGAAATAGGAAAGATAGATCCTTTACTAAATAAAGAATTACATCAACAATCCAAGAAGAGAAGGAAGAATAAGGAACTACATCTGAATGCTCATATTGGAGAGTATAATATAGACTATGTGGTCCTCGACTTAGGGTCAGAGGTCAATGTCATGATGAAGCAAACCTAGGCACTGATGGGAAAACCTAAGTTGATCTATTCCCCTATCAGGCTTAGGATGGCTAATCAGTAGGTAGTAAGCCCCATTGGCATATTGGAACATGTCCCTGTGGACATCGACGGAGTAAGGGAATTTGCAAACTTTGAGGTAATTGAGATAGTTGACGATAGTTGTCCTTACGCTATGCTGTTAGGAATTGATTGGGATTTCAATAATTCCACTATGGTTGATTTAAAGAAAAGATGAATGAATTTTGAAAGAGATGGCCTTATAGCCATTGCACCTTTATATCCAAATGAAGGTCAGGGATACACAAAACCTATCAGAGAAGAAGACCGTGCATACGAACTGGAAAACGTATACAAATTAACAGCCAGACAATAGGATTACATTAATCCTACGGCCAATGGGAACCTAAGCTGGTGAAGTGACAACGCATGTTCATCAGATTCATAAGAATCACTTGAGAACTAGAAGAACAAAATGTATGAAGTATCTACAAGGAGACGTACTAGACTAACCAGAGAAGTACGCTGGATCGGCACAACAGTAAGTAACTTACCCACCTTTGATGGTCTGAATCCTTTAGAAACCTTCTTATCGGACTTTGAAGAAAGTGTACCAATGCAACAACTCTTGTTGGCAATGGATGAATCCTTGAAATACACACCAACAAGATGGTGGGGAATGCATAAAAACAACATTATAGAATGGGTACAATGTCATACCCTCATGACCGTACGGTTCTCATCACAAGTAGAAGGCTGTGAAATTCGATACACAGGTCGAAGCTGCCTAAAGGACCATGTAGAAAGTTGCAAGGAAGCCTGGAGTAATGTTCCTCAAGAGTAGTGGGTGCACAAATTCATAAGCACATTGGACACTATCCCTATCAACTGGCACCTTCAAGCAGAACTGCACCTCATCACTACAGATTGGGAAGGTATGACTAAGAAATTTGTCACCACCTTTTTATTTGAAAGCCAATATCCTACATAGATCAAGCATTATAGAATATAAGACAAAAAGTATTTGAGGAGGCACCTAGCCTCCCTTTGGAGAAAGAAGAGGATGAATGGACTGCGCCTCTCCAAAAACTGCAAGGTTGTTACAACATCAATGTTGATGAAGACGATGATCCTAGGAAAGTGAACATCACAGAAATAGAAGGCCAGAGAGATGTGGAAGGACCAGAAGTTGAGCTACCATTTATTGGACAGGTGATCAAGATCAAGAAAGTCAATATTGGAACAGAGAAAACACCGAAGCTTGCAAATGTTGGATATTATTGGGATGTTTTCACTATTGACAAGATCACTGAGTTACTGCATGAATATCACTAATTGTTTCCGACCAAGTTCATTGATATGAAGGGAATTAAAGGGCCTATGGGAGAAATGAGGATCCCTTTGAAACCATATGCAAGACTAGTCAAGAAAAGACCCTACAGATTGAACCCTAAATATAAAGATAAAGTGAATATTGAGCTCGACAGAATGCTGAAAGCAGGGATTATCGAACCTGTCGAAGAATCAGAATGGATTAGCCCTATGGTGGTGCAAGACAAGAAGATAGGAGAGATTAGGATATGTGTAGATATCAGGAAGCTGAATGACGCTTGTTTGCATGACCCCTTCCCTACACCATTCATTGACTAAGTGTTAGATAATGTGGGAGGCCAGGAGGTATATTCTTTTATAGATGGATTTTTAGGATACCATCAGATCCGGATTGCCAAGGAAGATCACCATAAGACCACGTTTGCAACAGAATGGGGATCCTACTAGTATAAAGTGATGCCATTTGGATTGAAGAATGCCCCAACCATGTTTTCTAGGGTGGTGGTCGAAGCATTCAAGTAGTTTCTGCATAAATTTCTAGAATCATATTTTGATGATTGGACTGTTTTTAGTTTATTGAAAAATCATATTGAATGTATAAGGCTAATGTTGGACAAATGCAGGCAATGTAAAATTGCCTTGAACCTAAATAAGTGCATCTTCTTCTCACTATTTGGAGTGATGTTAGGTCATATTGTATGCAAGCAGGGATTGCTAGTAGACCCATCTAAAATTTCCATTATATTTGATCTGTCACCTCCTACTTCAGTCAAACAACTGCGCATTGCACTGGGACATACAAGATATTACAGGAAGTTCATTAAATGATATGCCCAGATTACAACACCTATGTAGAAGCTTTTGAAGAAAGATTGTCAATTTCACTGGACAGAAGAATGCCAGCAAAGCTTTGACACACTGAAACAGAAAATGGTTATTGTGCCTATTCTGGTTTTCCCAGATTGGAGTAAGGAATTTCATGTGCATGTCGATGCATCTTATATTGCATTAGGAGCTATGTTAGCACAACCGGGAACAAGAGACATCAACCACCCATTAGCCTTTGCCAACAAGAAGATATCAACTGCTAAGATTAATTACACCACTACTGAGAGAGAAGGGTTAGCCATGGTGTATGCACTACAGAACTTTCACCACTACTTGTTGGGAGGACACTTTAAAATGTTTATTGATCACTCCGCGCTAAAATACCTAGTCAACAAGCCAGTGTTGGGGGGGAAAATATGCATATGGATTCTACTATTTCATGAATATGACTTTGAAATCATAGTTAAGCCAGGAAGAATGAACAAAGGTCCTGACCACTTGTCAAGGTTGGAACATGGCGAAGAGCCGACCATTTTGGAGGATGCACTGTCAAATGCATAGTTACTGGCCATTAGAAATATTGATGACCACTTCACAGAGATAGTCCAGTTCCTATCAATAGGAATGGAACCTAGCGAGTATAAAATTCCCCAGAAGAAACAACTAGTAGTGCATGCTGCAGAATTTTCACTTATAGAAGGACAACTATACAAAATGGGACCTGATGAGATATTGAGAAAGTGTGTTATGTAGGCAGAGTGACCATTGATCCTTGCAGAATCTCATGAAGGCATCACAGGAGGACACTACGTAGGGAAAGCCACTGTGCATAAGGTTCTTAGAGTTGGCCTTTGGTGGCCTACCTTACACAGAGATGCTAAAGACTATTACAAAGCCTGTGATGTATGCCAAAGAGTTGGGAAACCATATAGAAGAGATGAAATGTCATTAGCACCATAGCTGACCCTACAAACATTTGAGAAATGGGCCATTGACTTCGTAGGACCTATAAACCCACCAGGGAAGCGCACAGGAGCAAGGTACATCATTACTGTGACAGAGTACTTGACCAGATGGGCCGAAGCAAGATAAGTTAAGTACTGTAGTGCAACTACAGCTATGCACTTCATATTTGATGACATCATAACCAGGTTTGGATTCCCAAAGATCCTTATGAGTGATCAAGGCACACATTTCATTAATAACACAATTGAAGCCTTGACCGAGGAATTTACAGTTCATCATCAGAAGAGCACACTGTACCATCCACAAGAAAATGGTACAATTGAAACTGGGTACCAGGTGTAGTTGAAACTGGGTACCAGACACAGAAAAAATAGTTTGCACAAGGAAGGAGAGGAGACATAGAGAATAAAGCAAAGGTTGCACTACACAGTATGAATTCAAAGTAAAACAGAAAGATCAGATCTGGAGTGCCTCGGGACGAGTCAAAGGTGAGTGTTGGGGGCCTGTTGGCCTTTGGTGATGGAAGTAAGCAAAGGATTAGTAAGAAAATACAAAATGTGAACTACACAAAAGACATGGTGACTATTACTGGGTCGAAGTGAGAAAAAGAGTAGAAAAGACAGAGAAAAGTAAAAGGAAGCAATTCATTGAACAAGGAGATCGAGGATTATAGATCAACAAGGAAGACGGATCGTGGACAGCTCAGTAAGAGGAAAAATCCGCCATTGGATGCTTTGGAGCACCATGCAAGAAGGAAGGAAATATAGGCCGGTGAAGCTCTGAAAACATAGGTCAAGTTGACCCAGGGTTTTAGACACCTAGGGTTTTGGTATCTAGGGTTTTGACACCTAGGTTTCGGCCTAAGGCTATCAGTGAGTGATTTTAATGTATAAATAGAGGTCTAAAGGACCTAGGATTTGTTTTTGTTTCTATTGTTTTAATCTTTGTTATTATGTGACCGAGTGAGGATTACTGTGTGAGAGAGAAGTGTTGAGTGTAGAGCCCTCTAGGATTGTAAGATATTCAGCTGGGTGCGAAGATCAACCCTGCAGCTGGGTGCGCAGGAAGGGGAGAGATAGAGAGAATAAGGAAGAAGATCTGCTAGCTAAGAGCACAAATGAGAACTGTAGGCTTCATATTGACATATTATAAAGCACAATTCTGTGGACATATCCCTAGAGAGAGGGTGAACCATCTATATTTTGTGTTGTGTGTGATTGATGCTCTGTTCTATGTCATGTGGTATACCATTATTGCATTATTATGTTAGATCTGATAGATAGCTCTGTGGAGTATATCTGAACTGGTAGATGATATATAACTTCTGTACTAATTTTGTATTGGATCCACTTGATATCCCCTTGGTTCTCTATCCTGCAACCGCCCCATAGTTGCTTTGGGTGAGACTACATCTTCTTCGCAGGTGTTACCGAAAGGGACAGTAGTTAGGGCTTGTTGGTGCATTGTTGTAGCGTTGAACCCTAGGTCTGCCCCTTTGCCAATAGGGGGTCTCTCATGCCTTCACCCAGACTTATGATGGAGAGAGCATCTAGTTGGGGGAACTAAAACTCATGATCACTAAATACAACATAAAAGAAGCGAAAGAGTTACCATCTACCCGAGAGAAGCATTTCAAAGGAATAATCATTGACATGAGCGTCTGTTAGAAATTTTTGAAGCCTGAGAACCTGGACCCATATTGGACAAAAGGTATCTCAAGGAGATGGATCAAAGAAGAATATTGGATAATGCTTATCTCATTACAGAAGTTTTTAACTTGTGAAGGGAGATATGCATTAACCTTTATTTATTATTTAAGGATTTTATTTCATTTGAAAGAGGACGACAAATAGACTTTCCCCATTTTATTTGGATGAGTATGAAAAAGATGGTGAGAGGGGTTAAGCCTACCTCTAAGAATCCTGAAACTAGTATCTAACACCATGGGCTGATGAAATTATTGGTTGTTCATGAGTTTAAAAAATGAGACAGTAGTTGGAAGAAACTCCTCACATAAAAAAATTCTCAAGATCTTTCTAGGTATGTAGAAGGACATATAAAAGAGGAATATAGTCAAGGGTCAGGAAGGAAGAAGGGAGACAACAGAAAGAAAGGAAATATATCCAGTAGTGAATTAGATCTTGTTGTCTCTAGCTCACCAAAATCTGTAAGAAAATTGGAAAAAGGAAAGGCATTAGTGTTAAGTGAAAAACCTACACCTGTGGTGGAATGGTCATCCGAAACCAAGAAAATTCGCCCAGACCTGACCACTAAAAGAAAAACATAAATTATTGAGAGAAAGAGGATGAAACAAAGGTTTGGTTGTGATGCTGGAGAGATTGCAGTTAATGTTCTCGAAGTGATTTTCGAATTACCTCAGGAGTAGGATGGAGAAATTGTAGAGAATATTCCAGAAGTAATTGTTGAGGTACCTAAAGAGAAGGTTGGATAAGTAGAGAAGATCCCTAAATTGAGAGTCAAAAGAAAGAAGAAATTTAGATCCAATGAGAGGAGTACTATAGCACAGTCCTCTATTAGAAAGACAAGGAGTACACCCGAGGAACAAGTTCCATCCCCTACATCTAAGTATCCTAGTAGAAAGACAAGGACTATACCAGAGGAACAAGTTACAACCCCTACATCTAAGTCCCTTGGTAGAAAGACAAGGAGTATACAAGGGAAACAAAGTCCAGTGCCCATCTTTGAGCCTAAAATGAAGAAAATGATATTGTTTAAGGAGTAAATTTATATTCATGTTAGAAAACTCAATAAAGTATTAGGTCTAGTACAAAGAACCATTCATAGCATGGCTAAGAAAGTGATAGTTCCTCACATCCCTTCTTTTGCAGAGGATCCAGTGGACATTCCAACCTCACTAGAGGAAGAATAAATGTATGTAAAAACTATTAGTGAAGTTGAGGAATTGGTGACAGAGACACTGAAGGATTTAAGGAGGGAAGTTGAATCTAGGGAGGATATAACTAAGAAAGAAACACATGAACCTGTCATTCCTTTGACAAAACATCAGTTGATATCGAAATTTAAAAGTCTTAAAAAACATGATGAAGAGTTGAAGAAAAAAGTGGAGGAGTATAAAGTTTTGGATAAGCACATCAAGAAAGAAAATGCATAGCTGAAGGAGAATAACCAAAGGCCACATGATGAGCATGATGAGGTCTCTTCCAAGCTCAACAAAGTTTTGCGCCTAATATCGTATATAAGATTTATTAAGAGGGAGATTAAATATGAGTCTTCAAGGTTGGATATCTTAAAACCAGGGATTTAACGTTCAAGCAAGGTGGAGGATAACACCAATTTTGCAATTTTGAGGATTGATTCAACAATTTTTGCATGAGGACATGCAATGACTTGGGCATAGGGGATATGTTGAGCCTCCTTTTTGTCACCTCTAATTTCCTTATCTTGTACCATATCCTAACCAATGTTTCCTCATACATATGCACTATTTTCCTATTTTCCTCAAGAGACATATCCTTTAGCCATTATTGTGTACATATGATGTAACTTATGTTTAATCATGATTTATGATGATTTATTAATGATTTGGATTGGATATTTGATGTTTAAATGATCTAATTACTTTGAATGATCTAAGAACACATTGTGACAATATCTCTTATACATCTAGTACCATCTTCGGCATTCATCCTGTACTTAGCTCGTTCGGTGCCTATTTCTTTGCTCGTTCGGTACCTATCTTCACGATAGTCCAGTAACAATACTCAACTCGTCCGGTACCTATTTCTATGCTCATTTGGTACTTGTTCCTTTGTTAGTTTGGTACCAATTTGTATTATTGTGTGTGTACGATACTTATTTGTGTGACTGTGTGCGCTCGATACCAGTATTTTGCTCCAGTTGTGCATGTTTAGTACTTGTTTTGTATTTGTAGGCTTGGGTGTTTGAACGAGGTTGTTCTCGATGGGTCCAAGGAATTTTTTGGATCTAAAATTCTTTGTTCGTTGAAGACCATGATACATTTCATCACTCATGCACTTTGTGTCATGAGGATGGCATCGTTCCCTTAAAAATCGATACATCAACCAATTGTAATATTTGTGCAAATATTCGATGTTATCTCCAAACATTGATTGTAACAGTTTTTTCTCTTTAAAGAGAGAGCCTTGTAGATGATATACATATACAAAGATAGAATAATAATTGTTACGCTATAAAATTGGTTCTTGAAGACTGTGGATTGTACCTTTATTTTCTGAAGTAATGATATAATTGCAATTCATTTATTCTATGTGTGTGTCAAAATATTGTTAGGATATTTAGACACTTAGGAGTTAGTTAAGATCTAATTGGTCTAATATGTCGTTAGGTAAAAGTGTGTTTCTTTGTGTGTTTCTTTAGTATGCATTAGTATGCATTTGTAGTTAGGAAATCTGACGATCACGATATGTTCCCGACATAAAGTGATCTGACGGCTCATACTCTCCTCGATCCCATTGATCCGTGGCTTAGCACCCAAGTGGTCCATAATATCTATTTAAAGAGCATGGAGGGTCATTTGTCGATGATCGATTGTGAGAAACTCTCTTGTAAAATCTCTCTGTAATCTTTTTATTTTCATTAATAAACTGCTCCAAGTGGCCGCGTTGGCTGGGGCCGTGGATGTTTCCCTGTAGGGGTTTTACCACATGAAAACATCGGTGTGTTGATATTTAATTTGGTTATGTGAGTGTTTACTGAAGGTGTTCTTCCTCTGTTGGAATACCTGTGTTGTCGAACATGGTATTAGAGCCTGTTTGAAGACCCGCTCCTGTTGTAGATCAAGATCGTGAAGCCGAGTTTCCTCATATCCATTTTCTGGAATTTTCGTACATTTATGGGCTAAGGGGACTATTCCATTGCGTCCAGAGAAATCTTTTCATTCAGGAACACTTTTCGTTTCACTCGAAAAGGTTTCTTTTTTCCCAATATACGGCCATTACAGTCAACTCTGGAGGTATAAAGCCTGAATATGCATTTTTTAAAATTTCTGCAAAGTTTTATTTTCATTTTATTTCGGTTTGTATTTTTTTGTTTTCGGGTTTCTACTCTTTTAGATCTGCATATTATCTTTGCCATGTTCCCTATGTGATCTCGAAAAATCAGAAACAGATAGGAAAAGGTGCATCTTCCGGGTAAGCTAACCGAGATCTAACCCTTGTTGTCATCAAGAAGCGGAATTTTTTTCTTGTGTGAAAATAGTTTTTTTTTAGCATGCTCTCCAAGGCCATATTCCACAACATCAACAATAACCCCAATCCTCCTTCTGAACATTACAATATGTTTTGCTAGACCATTTGGTTAAAAATCGCCTTATTAAGTAAGAGGTCTTGAGTTCAAGCCTCTCTTTTGTTAATTTTTTTGAAAAAGTTCATGCTAAAAATTGTAAAGTGCATTTCACTTCAAGTATAAAAGTGAATCACTATAAGTAGCTTTATATTTTATTTTAGAGTTATTTATTTTGCATGCAACTTTTCTGTTAAAAGGTAACCTCATTGTAAAATTGATCCCCACTTCTCTTTATAAAAGTGGGTCACTTCATAAAGAAGCTTACACTATCACGTGGTTATTTGGTCACCGTTTATGTCTTTTTTTTAAAAGGGAATAACTCTCACATCGGAAGTCCGTTTTCAGTGCCAATTTTTTTAAAACCGCATAACTTTTCGAGATCTTTCCATCCAAATAATTAGTTTTGGTTTTTAAATCTTCATTATCTGCATATTTAATATGGATTCTACAAGTAATGTCTTACTTAGCAGCAACAACTACTTCCAATGGAGATCCCATATGGAAGATTTATTAAGAAGTAAAGGCCTGTACCAGATTACCTTGGGAAAGGAAACAACCCCCACTGATGATGATAAGAAAGCCAAATGGGATAGTAGGAATGACGAAGCACATGGACTAATTGGAATGTCCATCTCTCCTAATCTAAGGTACCACCTTCAAGGAATTGATGACCTCGAAGAAGTTTGGAACACGATTGAATCTGTGTTTGGTAAACTCAATATTATTCGAGAACAACAATTAGAAAATCAAATACTGACCTTGAGTCCAAGTGATTTTTCTTTCCTTGGAGACTATCTATCTAAGTTTAAGACACTCAAAATTTTATGTGAAGAATGTAAGATAGTAATGGAGGAACAACGTTTCATATATCTTATTCTTTCTAAGCTAGGTAGTGCATATTATGTGTTTGTATCTACCTTTTATGCCATGAAAGAGGATCTAGGGAAAACTTATGTAAAACCCACCCTTGATTCCTTTGGTACTTCTTTGATTAGAGAGGAATATAAGCTTGTACAAATTGGAGTGATCAACATTGCAGGTACCTCAAACAAAGCCTTAGTTGCCCAGCAGAAATATAAACCCAAGTATCCCAAGAAGCAACATCCTCGCTACAACATCAAACAACCTAAGGGTCCCAAA
>SNQJ01S0169823.1:0-15659 GCA_010110895.2 Picea sitchensis
CACAATAACTACACCATTAAATTTCTTTATTTTAAATCTTCATTTCTATGGCTTGCCACAATAACTACACCATTAAATTTAATTTATTTTAAATCTTCATTTATTTATTTGGTTAATAACCTTCATTAAAATTTATTTCATTTTTAAAATTTTGTTAATAACCTTCATTAAAATTATCTTCATTTCTTTATTTTGTTAATAACTGTGATTGAAAATGTCTTGATTGATTTGTTTTAAAAGTGTTATTATCACACATATCTTTAATTAATGACTCACTTTCTTCTTGTTAGAATATATAATAACTATTTGTATTATGTGTACTCATATATTTGGATGTGATTATTATTGGTTATCTACCTACACTGTTTGGTTAGATCTAGATAGTTGTGAGAGAGATTATCTCCAACAAAGAATCTTAAAATGGTGTGAGGTTGAGATATTTGTTCAACCATGAAGATTGCATCATGTTGTATTTATATGCATCTTTACATTAATTCAAGAGTGTGTTTGACTTATTGTTAAGAGTCCTAAAATGGTGTGAGTTTGAGATATTTGATCAACCATGAAGATTGCATCATGTTGTATTTATATGCATCTTTACATTAATTCAAGAGTGTGTTTTACTTATTGTTTTGGTGTGTAATACTCTACTCTCGCATTTTATTATGGTATTAGAGCGGGACTGGGCATAACTCCCTTGCGGGATTGCCCAGGAACATGAGGAGAGAAGAGTAGATAGTTTGAGACTGAATTGTTGTGTGATGAGCATATGTTTGTCCATTAATTTATCATATTGTGGTAGTGGTTAAGACGCGTCCCTCGGTAGCAGTGGGATGGCGATGCCCATGGAGGTGGCACCCTTCTAATTTATTTGGATGCTTAGTGATGCCAGCATTTGACATCCGTCACAAGCAGCCACCATCAGAGTTTGCACCATGTAAATGTGATTCGTAGCAGAGGAGTTGCATTGATGCGATGTCGTTGGAGAATGGGTGATATATACAGAACATATTAATTTTCATCCACATGCAATAATCAGTGAAGCGGATGCATGGAAGAAATTGTGTGTACAGGAAAGGAGAATCCTTGTTGATGCCCTAAACAAGATTAGAATATATCTGAAGTCAGAAAGTGATCAAGACAATTTTCACAACTTCAATAGAAGTTAATTTGATCGTTGTGTGAAGGGAGACTTCTAGTTCACGGGTTGCACAGGCTAGGAGAAAGTAAACCCATAATCGCCTGATACAAATGGAATTGTAGATTCATAGAATACCACAAAGAGAAGCATGGTTGTCGTAGGTGTTCTTCCTTTTCTGACAAACTAATATGTAATTGAGTGATTTTGAATTATGCCTATGTTGATTATGTGTATTTTGAAATGCATGTATGTTGTTAATTCAGCAAAGAAGACACGATCTTGAACACATGCCTTCGATCGAGAACAACCTAGTAAATATCGAAGGAGTGAATTGCATCAGATCATGAACAACCCAGTAAATTGATCTAATCAAGACAACCATGCTGGAGTAGATCAGATTCAGTGATTTGTTGACCTGTCATGGTGAATTCTGGATTGACGAAGGTGAAGGTAAAGGAATGATAAATCAGTATCATCTATACATTGTCTTCTTAAAAATGCATTGATAAAATCTTGGTTAAAAGAATGGGATGCTTATATTTATTCTAGTCAACTATTGTCACCAATTTGAGTCTATGTTGGAACTGGCAATTCCAACATTAGACTAATTTGATTAGAAAATGTTTGGAAGAACCATTTAGTACCAGAGAAATTATTATAAATACTACAAAATGAGATGTAAATGGGATTATATTTATGGAAATGTAATGGGATTTGTGAATATTATTGTTACAAAGGAAGATGGTAACCTTTGTGTTGATGTAAAACATTTTTTTAGATGCTTGTTGTACCTGAATTAATGATGCATATGCGATGCAGGGGGTGCATGATCGGTTGTACCTGACACCCTGGAGTTTTGGTCCAAGTTGTATTGCCTCGTCATAGGCATGTTAGTTCCCCATGTTTGTTGTAAGCCTTGGTATTCGGGCATACGTTTTGTGGTGCAGATTCGCACATAGTTATCCTCTTATGCATAAAGAGTATGTGGATCAAGTTGTGGAATAGACCACTGTGAGAGGTACGGGGGTGACAGGTGTATCCGTAGCCTAAGCTTGATGCTGAGTCAGAGAAATTGAATCTTGGATTAAGGGGGGAATGTGAGATGAAATAATCTTGGAATGTAAGGGACCATGTTATGTTAGAGAGAAATTTTAATGCATTGACGAACCATGTAGCTGGAAAGTTTTCCTATAGAACTGGAAAGTACAATGGATGGTACCCATGTATCTCAGTAGATGGATTGCTTTTTATATGGACATCAATGATCAGTTGTTTGCAGTGATCATTTTTCTGCAGGTACAAAACTAAAGAAGAAGCACATAGTAAATAATTCTTAATCAATGAGAAGCAATGGAAGTCTTGTTCCAACAAAGAAGATAACAATGCATGTGGAATTCTTGTAGCAACAACGGAAATTAAATGTTGTTGGAACATGTGTTTATTACAAGTAGTCATTAAGGGGGTGTGTTAGAATATATAATAACTACTTGTATTGTGTGTGCTCATATATTTGGATGTGATTATTATTGGTTATCTATGTAGAGTGTCTGGTTAGATCTATATAGTTGTGAGAGAGATTCTCTCCAACAAAAAGTCCTAAAATGGTGTGAGGTTGAGATATTTGCTCAACCATGAAGATTACATTGTGTTGTATTTATATGCATCTTTACATTAATTAAAGAGTGTGTTTAACTTATTGTTTTGGTGTGTAATACTCTACTCTCACATTTTATTACTTCCACGACCCACTTACCATGACACATCAACTCTACAAAACTATATTTTTTAATTTGCTTGGAAAGGATAAAAAGTTTGAGGTTTCATATATCCTCTACAATATCTTTACAATTTCACTTAAAATTTATATAAATTCATCAAAAGTTTCCTTATTTGGGCTTAAACAAATATCATCAAAATGGGACTCTATCCGCTAAAACACTAGCACCTTTTTCAAAATCCATAGGACCTTTCTTTCATACCAAATGGTGGACTTCAAAAAACTTTGATTAAATGGGCACGTACTTTAGACAACAATTTTTTTTTAAATGTTATATTCTTTATTTCATAAGGATGTCACCGTACACTATGGGAAAATATGTTAAACAAGAGGGTTATCGATTTTAGAACATGTATTTGTAATATGAGATCAAATTAGAGGTAACAAACAAGATATAATCTCTAATTTAATTATCAGTCGCATCCACAAAAAGATAGATATGTATATGCACAAATCTATCATTCATAAATAAAATGAATTCATGATTGATCCATAAACGAGGGACTTATATCCCACTCACTTCACCAACATGGATTCTATGTGGAATTAATTTTGGGTCTATGTTCATAGTCTTATGTAGAGAATTATGTCTTCAAAATGGATACTAAGCCTATGTTCTTTATGCAGGTTTGAGTGTGAAACTACGTTGAAACACTATTCGGGATCGGTGAGATGGTCTATTCTTTGGTTTAACCTGCACATAAGTGACTAGTTGACAACGCCAAATGTTAGTACTCTGTAATTCCCAGAGGTTGTTAAGGGAAGAAGAAATTAACAGAGGTAACTTACCAAAACCACTTTCGAAATTGGGATCTAGCCCTGCCAGTTTGAGAGAGGGATCTCTCTATAGAATTTAGATTTGTTTGAGTTTAAGATATTAGGCTAGTTAAAATAATCTGAGTTTGTTGTTTTGTTTATAAAGATTGGCTGAAATATTTGCATTAAACATCCATTGGGATATGGGGTATGTATTAAAGATTAAGATCAGATACAGTTTTTATAAGATTTCTTCACAGGGCGAGATAGTGAGAATGNATAATCTGAGTTTGTTGTTTTGTTTATAAAGATTGGCTGAAATATTTGCATTAAACATCCATTGGGATATGGGGTATGTATTAAAGATTAAGATCAGATACAGTTTTTATAAGATTTCTTCACAGGGCGAGATAGTGAGAATGTTGGATCTATTAGAATTAAATGTGGTGGAAATATAGAATAGGTGAGAGATTTAGCCAAGCAAAGAAGCAATTAAGAATTTATTTACTTAATATCAAATGAATAACATGCAGATCGCTAAAGACCATAAACAAAGTGCACGAGACAAATTATTTTCATTAACTTCCTTTAAACGATTAAAAACAGAAAACAAAATGATTACAGAGTAAGATAAACATTAACAGAGCAAGATAAACATCACCAACATCCAAACGCAAGAATCCTGTGAATCTATCTTTTTATTATTGGTCGAACTTCTCAAAAATATTACAAAGATAGCTTCTTGCGCGCAAAAATCAACCCTCAATACTTCAAAGTGAGAATTATTTATACAACAATTACATCTGATCCTGTCATTAATGACTAGGATATGGTGGAGAAAAAATCTAACTAACTATATTACAAGTGACAAAATAATAGGATTGTTGATGATCTGTTCGAATCCTTGGTGTTGATTCTAAGGAAAGTAGTTGGTGATTCATCACTTTGATTTGACTATTCCTCATGTTGACTCAGATGTCCACATCACCTCGACTCGAGTAAGGCACATAGGTCTTCACATCTCTTTTGACTAGGGATGGAAACCTTGAGTAACCTTCTGTAAGTTTCATCCATCTTTGTGTACTTGGAAAAGGTAGTATTTGTGATGAAAATGTATTTTATCTCGTGTTGGATACTCAGGTCCAATTGTAAAGTTTCTAAGAATGTCGTACTAGTAATTCTCCCTTGTATCCTTGCAAATTTAGAACCATCTTTCGCTACTGCTAGGATCTTCTACTTGTAGTCAGAAAGGGTGATGATCTTATCATTGATCACTAATAATCCTGGAAGTCCCTTCTTGTGAAGTGAGTCAACCTTGTTGAAGAACCGTTGCACTCCAATATCCATAGTCTGGGCTTTCTCCTCGAGTTACAGCATCAATCCCTTCTTGGTCAAAACTTTCTTGACCTCAAGGATGGTTTATGTCCTATCCTCAATTTCCAAAGCCTTCAGCTTTTCTTTGGTCTTAGAATTTAAGAATTTAATGATTTTAGTGGCCTCTATGGGCCTCTCTCCCAATTATTCCCTTATCTTGTCAATGTCTTGTCTGGATCTCTGCACCAGTTCATGTTGTTCAAACACAATTTGTATGAGTGGCCAAATATCTTTCATTGACTTGTTGATGTCCATCCATATGTTTTCCTTGGCTTCTGACAGTGTTTTGGCCATGATTGTTTCCTTCTGCAACTTTTGTATTTCCTGAGTGAGTCTCTGTGACTTGTGCATCTCTCTGTTGTTACTTGACTGGAACATGGATTTTATCTTCTGGAGGTCATTAATCTCTTCTTGCAATATTTTAATCTCTTCTCCTTGCAGGGTCATGTCCTCCATTGACTTCACTAATTTCTCAAAAACATCTAAAATTGTCACTGGAATGATTGAAGGAATATATGATGTGGTTGTTGTTGATGTTGTACTGATTCCTATGAGAGGGACTGCCTCTAGTGGGATGACAGTCATTGGCACAGTCTATTCCTTCTCTTTGACCAACTTATCTAGCTCGGCCTCCATCTCTTTAATCTGTGCATTTTTCTCCATGATTAATTTCAGCATTTCCTCCTTGTGGCTTTTAGTCTCAACCATTTCCTTTGCCTGTGAATATTTAGTGGCTGGGAGTTTCAGTTGTTTCCTTAAGGATGCTATGTTAGTATTTTTATTCTTTATAAGTTCCTCGACTTCTTTAACATTTGATGGATCATATCCAATTTTCAATACCAGCTCCTCCAGAGATTTGATCTTATTATCCTTGGCTAAAGAAGATATATTGTCCAACTTCAACTGAGACTGGACATTGTTTAAATAGACCTGCAATTTTACAGCAGTCATGGAGGTATTTTTCAGGGTGGAGAAAATCATCTCCCCAGTTTTTCAGTGCATATCCATTTGATCATCTGGATTCACTTCTTTTACATCAAATTCAACTGTTTCCCTCTTGTAATCAGAAATTGCCTTGGGATGGGGAACCCGTTCTTGCAAGAACGCCATGTGCATCCTTCCTTTCTCTGTGTCAAAGGAAGATAGTAACCTATGTTGTGTTGTTAATGTTTTCTTCCAAAACTGTGCATAGGTGTTGTTGCTCAGCAACTCATTCTTCTTTTTTATCAAGTTATACTTCTCAAAGATATTAAGTCCTGCAGGCTCCTGTGAGGACTTAGTTGACAATGTGGTATCTGTTTGTTTCCTGGATGATGAAATGGGCATTATATGATGTCTACATAAGAAGAGTGATGAATGTGGTCCCTCCATAACTATGGTGGACTAATTTTCTTCTTCTCTAGACCTGTCAGGTGTATGGTTGGTTTTGGTCCACTTCCTGTAGACTTGGAAATCTTCTATTGATACTTCTTTGACTGAAGGATATATTTCCTTCCTAGCTCTCTTCTCTTCTTGTACCTGTGGAGTGCTGGTATGTGAAATGTTGGCAGGTGAATATTGTTGGTATGCATCTAACAAAGTATTTTCCTACCACTCTGTTTGATTCATGAACCTTTCAATTTCAGGATTTGGCACATGAGCATAAGGAGAGATTTTGTTTTTAAGCCTGGTGTCTGTTATAACGCCACAGGGGTCACAATGCCATGGGAAGATTAGGATGAACTTTATTTCCTTTAACATTTTATTGGCTTCTTCCCCTATAGCTCTGTTGTTGCATATGAAATAACCTATCTGACCTTTGATCCTGAGTTGTTGCTTCTTCTTGAATGCCATAAAGTGAATATTGTCATAATTGATCATCTGCCTGATGTATTCAAAGGTGACTATTCTGACAGGTAGGTATTTAGGCACCTTGTAAGGAAGTAATTCACACCCGTAGACCCTGATTTATGTATGGTCCTAGTAAAGGTACTAGTCTCCTATTTTTGCTAGGTCTGATAGGTGCATAATTCTCTGAACTTCCTCGTTTATTCTTGGTTTTGTTCTTCCACTGAGCATGCATACCACTGGATGGTAGAATTGGTCAATGAACTGTTTGAAGTTGAAATCAAATGAGTTCTTTCTCACTATTGATGTCCAAGAGGTCACAGGTTGAGGATTACCATCTTGATCCAACTTCTGGAGGGAGAAGGAGAATTTATCTACTTGGAAGAAGAGGAACAGGCACACCAATATTGAAGAATACCTGACCATACCCTTTGTGGAAAAATTGAACAGTTGTGCATGGATGTTGTCGTCTAGAAATTGGTTGTAGTCAAATTGAATTGTTGCCTTTTCTTCAATGGAGAAAATGGATAGGTAAACCAAAATGGTTGCATCTACCCATTCATCATAATAGTATCCTAGCAAGCTACATAAGGATGACATGATTTGGTTGCCTTTGACTAAGAAAATGGAAGAACGGTATGGGAGATTCTTTTTGGGCAACTGTGAATTTTTAGGTAGGAAGAGTTCAAAGATTTGATCCATCTGTGGGAAAGACAGTTTCTAGTAGAGCTCAGTCATGATTTCAATGGAGAAGGGAGAGGTGGAATCGGTTATGGGTATCTGCAGCACTTCGTTTATCATTTCAAGGGTGATGGTGAACAGAGTTTCACCAGACGAAGACACAATGGCCCTTTGGCCGAGAAAGTAGTGAGCTTGACATTTCAGGGCGAACTCGAGGAAATGGTATATCTAGGGAAACATGTATAGTGGGAGATTAGACTCCCAGATTCCGATCTCGTCGCTCTGGTCCAGGAAAACATCTTTGAGCTAGAAGTGTAATTCGAAGAAGTCGAATTCACACTTCGGCTCTGCAATTAGATAATATTTATCTGCCAATGGTATGTGATGCAGGTCAACGGGAGGGGAAAGGAAAGGATTTTCTTCTCTCTCTGCAAATTTAGATTTGGGCGCCATGATCGAATGGAGATATGCAAACAGAAAATGATGTTGAATGTGTTTACCAGGTTTAATGGGGTTTGTTGACTATGATATTGATGGTGTTTGTCTTGATAACGGTGAACGATGGAGTTGACTGCGTCTGGATCGATGAATAGTGCAAAAATGGAAAAAGAATGGGGTTTAATGGTGGAGCGAGGTGTCTGTTATGGAGCGGATGGTGAGTTGGGCGGGTAATGGTCATGGCCGACGGAATTGATTTTCCAACGAGCATATAAGATGTGATGTGGATGTTATTGAATGGCCAATGGGTATATAGGATGTGATGTATGATAGGTGAGTGGAAGGTGACGTGTCAGCGGGGTAGTTGAGTGTGGCGGCGGAGTGCGGTGGTGGTATTGATGAGAAGTTTGGCGGTATATCGGAGGGGGGGGTAGGCGGTAAGCGGTAATGAGTGAGGGGGATCTGATTTAATAGGGAGTCGACACGTTATGAGGGGCCCACGCTGGGAAAACAACCAACTCGGACCCCCCCCCCACACCGTTAAAGGAAGAAAGGTCGAGGGGTCACCGTAGATCTGAGCGCACTTTGATCGGTCGATGATATTAGTGCGCCTTTTAACCACAAAGCACGAAAGTTTTCATATCACCACATAAATTAGGATAAAACATTTTATGGGTCCTTGCTAGCTCTCCTTTCTTTATTTTGTCACGAAGGGGTCAAAAACACATCATTTTAACTCAAATCAAAGACATCTAATCAACCTTTCATCAATTTTATTGAAATAAAACATGCTAATCCTATATCCTAATCTAATTACCTAGCAAATTGACCCAGCTTAAATTGTTGGATCAATAATTATTCTAACCTAAGACATTTGACCAAGCTTAGACTATTTGGTCAAACTTATTCACTAACCTATCTAATTTGGCTAAGATTAAACTGTTTAGCCAAATTTATTCATTATCATATATGCATAAATTAAAAGAGCTTGATCATGGTTAGACAGTATGAATCAAGCCAAATTTATTTCATGGGGTTTTATCATTTTTTCTTTTCGATTTTTATACCCTCTTTTGAATTTTTTATATTTTTGTTCTTTTCTTTTTATTTTTCTAAATCATTTGCAGAATAAAATATTATTTACAATATAATGCAACTAGAAGAAAATATTATAATCACCAGGTGATCCTATGAAACATAGGGTTATAACACCAAAAATAACCAAAACTTTGTAATTACTCTGTCACTAAGACTTTGTCTTCAGTGCAACTTATTTGCATGTGAATATCCAACTGAACTGAATCTATTAAGGTGATCAACATTGAGATACTTTAATGGTTTTGTGTGTGTGTCCAATATTGAATGTAGTGGCTTAATTGGTGAATGGTAAACCTCTCCCAAATTCCCAATGCTTTGGGCAAGCCTCACCCATCCAATGGTGCAATTTTCTAATGGAGTTTATAGTTAAAAACGATCCACCAATATTGCTTCTACATGAGGTAATATATTCCAATGTTATTAAGTTTAGTGAATGTCAATGCTAATATAAGAAGAAGCAAGTAATCTGAATTGTACATGTCAAATATGTCAATCCACTATTTATGTTTTTGTTTAGAGATGGCCCGCTCTATTACAAACCAGGATTCATGGAAATCCAATTGATTTCTTGTATGACCAAAAAACTTGGACAAACTGATGGAATCGAATACACTGGAATTAATAAGGAACATCGATGTATCACTCAATGGAAATGTTCCATGTCTAATGCAATCTTGGCACTTCCATTCTTGACTCTAGTGAGGGAACAATTATGTATATTGTGCAATTGGCCAACAAGATTGTGGAGAGATCCCTCCTCCAACTCAGATCTTACTCTACAATTTGCTTAGCTAGAAACAAACTAATAGACATAAAGACATAAATGTTTCCCTTCTCTTTATACATTACTTGAGAATTGATGTGAATGTATTTATATTGTCTTCTCAAATAAAAGGAGTATAGGGATCAACATTCACCAACAAATGATATATAGATCATAATGCCTCCTTAATGGAATGGCATGTCCAATACCAGGTTGCATGAGTTCAAAATCAACTCCTACTCAACCAAACATCATTCAAATCAACTCCCACTCAACCAAACATCGTTCATTGAAACATAGATGGGTTGGCATGACTATTTGAATGTATATGGTTGCATAAAAGTGGGAATAAGTTAAATCCACAAAATGCATATGTATTTAAGGAAAGGAAATTAAATAGCCTCCATGAGCACACTTCTCATGGAACTCTCCACTCTACACATATACCCACGGTTCCAATCACTTTCCCAACCACCACCTCACATGACCTAGGGAGAAGAAATATACCCTACCATCCTACACATGGCATGTACGGCTTGCATATGTCATGTGTACAACCACAAGTACCGGGAAAATGATATACCCAATATGTTAGGGTGCATATGGCCTCCAGGAATGATTTTCTTTCTTAATGCAAGTTGTAGAAGATGCATATGGCATCAATCCACCTCCATCCATTGTGTACAACTGTGGGAAAGAATTAATTGTTATGTATGGTTTTAATAACCACAAGATTTGTTGTTCTTCATGTTCATAATTCAAAACTTAGCTAAATAATTGCAATAGTTATTTTATGATAGTCATTAATCTCAAATATGGAAAGGAAGGGACTGAAATAATCTTAGAGTGGTTGGAATTCCTNTTTAATAACCACAAGATTTGTTGTTCTTCATGTTCATAATTCAAAACTTAGCTAAATAATTGCAATAGTTATTTTATGATAGTCATTAATCTCAAATATGGAAAGGAAGGGACTGAAATAATCTTAGAGTGGTTGGAATTCCTTAATTGCTAATGGATGAATGAAACTTTTAGCGAACTAACAGCATTTATAGCTACAAATTCATCATTAAACCATCACTATGACTATAGGTAACAAACCAAGTGAAAAGAAGAGCTTATAATTACTCACATACAAAATTTTAATAGTACATTACACACTGCAGTAAAATCAAATACACCATAAACACGGAGATTTTAACCTATAAACCCAAACGAGAAAACTAGCAATCAAATGATTGCCCAGTCTCTATTTCAACCATCTTTGGTTACAATGAAACTCATGGTTCTTTGTGCATACTCTTCTCTTAGGCCAAAAGACCCTTTGAGAATCAAATTACAATGAGATATAGGGGAGAGCTAGGGGATAATGGGAAAGCCAAGAGAATGGCCTTTCGAATCCCATTCCTCTCTTATTTTCATTTTTCCGTTTTATTTAATTCATTTTTTCTTTGTCTCATTTATTTAATTTTTACACTTGCATTGTCCTTTATAGTTTATCTAACCTTCATTAATTACAAAATTACATTTGTGGGTACTAAGTATTACATTTTTGGGTGAGTCGGTTTGGTGATAGTGAGGCATTGTATTAACCCTCACCCATGTTCAATTCCACTTGAATCATGTGGTCATTTTCCCACAGGGGTCAATGTGTTCGTGCAAGGGAGCGTTGTTTGTTCTATGTTGATTCATCAAGGTCGTTCATTCAAGTTAGGTGGTATATGCACGTAGCATCAACAACATCCCACCTCTTGATAGGTGGTGGATTCTCATCACTTAAAAAGGATAAAAGAATAATAAATCTTCAAACAAATTCCAATTGTCATAGAGAAAAATGAAAAGAGTGTCAATCCCTTTTCAACACAATTTTACCCATAAAAAGAAGAAAATAAATTTGAGTTCTTTTACAATAAAGAAACTAATTGAGGTGAAGATCTCACCAAATAATAAAAATATTTGACTTGCCTAATTAATGTGGGAATTAAYAGTCATGCTTTGGGAATCAATTGGTCTCACAACCATCRAGGTAAACTTCTTGTTAGCATTAATCAAACAATTAGCCTATGCACCACTAAAATTAAATAGATTMTMTTCTTACCTTTATAGGAATTTATAGTAATGGTTACCATCCTTCAATTCATACTTGTGAACAAGTACTAAAAATAAGTACATATATGTCTTACATGTAATATTTGACCATGATCAACTCGTATAAGTTAAGAGCCACCATATCAAATTAAATCTCAACAAAAGGTTTGGAAAGAGRTAACAAAATTGAATTAACAATATTTGATGACCATCAACTCAACATCCTTATGAAGCCATCCTAGAGGATATGGTGTAGGATGCACCTTCTTTGATAATCTAAGTGCTTTCAGTAATTTTGAGKTCAACATCTTATGACTTTCTAGATCAAATATTCYAGTTATAATAATCTYATAAGTTGTAGYTGCATCGAACAATTTCTTATTATGTTTTACTTGGTTTTATGGTTGTGTTTTATTTCATTAATGYCAKCTTATAATCATCAACTTCCCTTCCTCCCTCTTATTTCCTATTAGCTTGATTTACTTGAGCAACTATAAATTCCCTTCATATCATATTGTTGGGAAGAAACTCAAGGTATATCTACCAACAAACAACAAACGTCTTCAATGTTATCGTTCTTGTTGAGATGCTTGTAAAATTTTGTAGGGTTATTTCCTTACATCTATTTTTTGGGGTTTTGGATGGAATTAGGAGGTTTCAACTTATTATTATGTTTGTTAATCTCTCAATTGATTTTCTATGACATAAATTGTCGATTTAATAGAACTTTCTACAACATAGGTATAGGTCATGCTTCCCCTTTATTTTAGTATGAATTGATTTAATACAAGCTTATTGAAGGGTCTAAACACTAAATCATCCCATCTATATCTATATATAATCATGCATCCTATTAATGTATTCAGCATTGTACATCTTTTTCATTATTAAGTATATTTAACTTGACTAGAAACCATATAAATTTTGATTGTATAGTCATTAACATCTTGTCCTGACTTTCACATGTCATAATACCATTGGATTTGAATTTCATGTTCAGCCCCATTTGGATAGAAAATTTATTTCATCACTTGTTTTAATTCTTTCTAATAGAATATGTGAAGATTCCATTATTGTCTTTGTATTTGCACATTCCCACTACAATATGCAATAGGGTATTGTTTTTTTATCTTCAACTACACAAAATAATATTCTAAGAATACAATCATCCTTGTATCCTAAGTATGCATTCAATTTTCAAAGCTTGTTATCCAATTTTTCAGCTTTCATACTTCCATGATCAATCTCTATGTCAACTTCAAATTTAAATAAATTTTGTTGAATAAGTGAGGAGTTAAGTATTTATTTTAAAGAACATACTTCTAAACTTCTTTCAAATGGAAGAAATAAAATGGATGTTATCCAATACATGGTTTATAAACTTCTTTCAAATGGAAGAAATAATATAGATGTTATCCAATACATGGCTCTTGTATAGAATATTTACCCATGACTACCTTAAAAACACCACTATGTCCTTAGTTTTCTCTTTAGTTACAATTTGGAGCTCTTCCAAGATTTCTTCCAAGAATGCAAATATTTTCCATTGAATGAAGGGATTATTACCTCTTATTTGTGCCATTCTTCATCTCTAACATATGTCTTCAATCTCTCTCTCACTAGTCCCACTGTGTCTACTCTCTCTTTATCTTATTGGATTTTTGTTTGAACCATCAACCAACTTTACTAATGATTTTATTATGGCTTAATCTATAGAATTCAGATAGATACAATACCAAACGATCTAAAGAGTTGTTATGCTATGAAATTATTGATAATTTTTTCTAGTACCAAATGGTTTGGCAACTTGGTTTGATTCTACTTGATAACAATAGATCTCTCATTTTTAAATTAACAGACATACTTAAGTGGAAACAGATTAAATCAAAGAAACTTGACAATATGTAACGTTCCATAGCCTATTACACTAATTGGTACTATACATAATATCCTAATAGGACTTCCTATCTGTGACGTGAATTGCTCAACATGACAACCTCCATCTCCAAGTGTCTCCATTTCATATCCCATGTCAATTACTAGCCATCCTTAGTAACAAGACATCCATGACTCTTAACATGACTTTAGAAATATGAACAATTTCAACCTCACAAAAGGAGCATGGCCTATGTTATTTATAATAAATATTCCCATAAATAACCACCTATTCTCATGAGTATGATGTTGACTTCAATTTTCTCTCTCATCAGAGCTCCTATCTTCCTTTATTTGAAGACGATTGAGTGATACCGAACTATGAGATACCTTGTCACCTACATGATATTATGGGGAACAATCAACTTATTGATTCAACTAGATTCTTCAATTAGTAGTTATGACCCAACCTTGATCTCCCTAGAAAATAATATTTTGGTAGCTACATCACCAATTTGCACCATGCCCAACCTCCTCATGTGAAATCGGTGACTCGAATCAAACTAATGTCTATAACTTCTAGATTCTCCCCATGTAGATATGTTGGATAAACAAGACATACAATCACATGAACAATTTGCAACTCTTAAATTCATGAAAGTATTCACCAAATAAAATAACGAAATAATTTATCTCAATATGCACAACCTACAAGTATTTTTCTTAAACATATAAACACAATATGTAAAAATACAATATACAAAACTATTGCAATATGTAACAAGTTATAGTTATAGAACATGTGGAAATATTACCAAGGATTGATTTACCACCCAACATAGGCAATCCTTGCATGATTTCCACCCCCAAGTTGAGATTATGCACTAACAAGGGAAATGGAAAGGGAAATTCATTCATAGGCTCATTAACATGGGTATCTCCCCTCAAATATTCACAAAGCATTTGAAGATGGTGATGCACAAAATCCACTAACCTATATGTTAGGTACATGACCATAACAATTGAGAACATCCACAAAAATAATGATGCAACAATTAGTTGGGAATCCTACCAACATACATGCTAAACTAAGCATCACTTGGTAATGTTCATGTTGGACAAGATCCCCATTCCTACTAGTATGCATGTTATATCAATATGTTATTAAACTACAATATCAGCTCATTTATTCTACCTATCATTGGCATTGGACCTTCATTGAAGTATGAAAATCAACACTAGGTGATCAATCTGTCACACAATTCTCAATATCATCACTCAATAGTGGCTTATCAAGTCTATGAAAGAGCGGTGATATTAAAACTCGCAATAGGGTTCAAATCTCACTTAGGACACTCTCACACTTGTGCTTGAGCTCAATTTGCATAGATACTTTGTGATGAATATTGGACCCATGTGAAAGCCTTGGGTAAATTTGGGGAAATAGATACCCCTTAGTCATGGTAGTTTATCCAAATGCTTTCTTTCAAAATTCCATGTGTATGTGCTTATATTGACCAAAAACAAAATCCTATATCTCAGCATGTGTGTTCATCCTCCCAAAATTACATGCACACAATGAGTAGAAACCACTACAATTCTCTCTTGAGAATACCCACAAAGCTCACCCTCACAGGATCAACATAAGAATATGAACAGAAAGTTAAGTGAGTTGAGAGAATATCAAGAGATACTCTCAAAATATCATGAAAATGAATATACCTGAATTCATGGTAGGTGTGGATTTAAAGGTGAGGTGTTGTATTTTATCTCCAATCTTGTATGCTCAAGCCATCTATCAATCATGGATGAAGAATTATATGAGTATCACATCTCTCTCT
>SNQJ01S0169824.1:5604-20662 GCA_010110895.2 Picea sitchensis
ATGTGAGAAAGAGGGCCACCAAACCAACAATTGTCCATCACTACCTGAATTATGGAATTTGATCCCCCTCAATCCAACTTCCACAACACTCGCCACTACTGCTAGTCCCACCACTATCACCCCCCCTTCCAGTAGTAAAGGGTTGAGGACCAAATATGCTTGCGCTATATGTTCAGAGTATGGCCACTACACCCACCATTGCCCAACACTACCATGCTTTTGGTAGACATTAGCGGCTGTACGCCAGAAATTCCATAACAACCCTAGTCCTGCTAAGTTCTCATCAACAAATATCACTGACATCCGCTATGTCACCACTTCAGTTAATGAACGTATGAGATGCCCTTTCTCTCTTTGCGATTCATTAGCTCACTTTACATACTAGTGTCCTATGATTCTTGCATACAGGCAATGTCAATTAGCCCTGCTTCAATGACCCACAGAGGCAATAATTGACATTACCTCATCCATAGAGAATCTTCATGTCATTTCTCCCGAGCCCGAAGCACTCCCAATGCCTCCATGGTTCTTAGATGACTTCTCTAAGGATTTACCCCACAACCCTCCTAACTCCCCTGCTCGTTCCCCTATAGACACTCTCCACCCAACCACCACAGGTACCCCTCAGTACTTCAATATATGGTTTATGTCGAGTGAACCCTCACCCTCTCCCAACATTTCTCCCTCTGCTTCTCCATCAGGGGGCAACCAAACTGTCACCAAGATCACTCCTCATGGCCCCTTGTATTCCCACCATTTCCAAGGCGATGAGGAAATACTGGAAGAACTAAACCACACAGATTCTCCCTAGGACGCACTACATCACCATGCACTCTTCTCTCCACAGGAAGCCCGCATGCCTCCTAACCAAAACCCCATTTTCACGGTTGAAACCAAAGATTTTATCCCCTCCGAGCCTATAGATTGGTTCAACAATCTGATTGTTGCCCATTCTTTTGAAGAAGGTAATATGGCCAACATTTCCCCCACCATCAAAATCGACATTTCCATCAAAAATGACATCATCAAAGAAATCATCATTGGATTTGCTTGCACTCCTAAGGAAATCGCCACATACAAAGCCCTCTTCCAGGAATATAGGGATATTTTCGCCTGGTCATACACAGAAATGCCTGGCCTCAATCCCTCTATTGTCGAACCTCACATTGACACCTGGGCTGACATCACACCAGTTCACCAGAAACAACGACCACTACACCCATCCAAAGCTGCGGCTATCAAAGCAGAAATTGACAAACTATGCGCTACCGGGTTTATTTATCTCATCGCTTGTACTTCATGGGTTTCCAACCCTATACCCATCGACAAAAAACAAGGCACTATCCACGTTTTCACAGACTTTTGTGATCTCAATAATGCATGTCCCAAAGACAACTTTCCAACACCTTTCATCGATCAAATTATCGACGACTACACCGGCCATGAGGCTCTCTCCTTTATGGATGGATTCTCTGGCTATAACCAAATTCAAATCCATCCTGTCGATCAGTATAAAACCAATTGGCATCACATGTTATTTTCCATGCTATGGGCTTATCGAACGGTGTTGAAGACCGCTACTGGTTTCACACTGTTCCATCTAGTCCATGGGGTCGAGGCAACTCTTCCCATCGAGTGCGAAATCCCCACCTTACGCACCGCAATTGAGCTATTCCCTGACACTTCTCCAATGGAGCAGCACTTGCTGAACTTGGAGTCTCTGGATGAAGATCGTCGATCTTCCTTACAGAACGACGAGGCAGCTAAAAAATGATCCAAAGCTACCTTTGATCGCCATGTCAACCTTCGCTCATTCCACGAAGGCGACCTCATCCTGGCTTATGATATCGCTCATGATACCTTTGGCCACGGAAAATTCAAATCACTTTGGCATGGCCCTTACATCATCCAACATTGCCTCACCAAAGGAACATACATCCTAGCCTCCCCCGAAGGCCTCTCTCTCAAGGAACCCATCAATGGGTTATATCTCAAGAAATTTTACGCTTAAAAGTAGTCATTCTAATTTAGGTTATTTCTTTTTTAGTGTTTTTTAATCTTTTTTCTTCATCCTCTCTCATATAAACTATCCTTTGTGCTATTGATAGATGCTTCCTCCACCAGCCTATCACATTGGTTACGCCGACGACGCCAGCCGTTGGACACAAAATCTCGCTTCGACTGCTTGGGCTCTCTACACCCCCTCACATAAAATGCTACATTCAAGCGGCATATGTTTAGGGCCATCCACCAACAACCAAGTTGAATACACTGTAGTCATCAACCTCTTGGCCGACACCCAACATCATCATATTCATCACCTTAGTGTCTTCCTCGACTCTCAACTAGTCGTTCTCCAGCTCAACAATGTGTACCGTGTACGTGATCCATGCCTCTTTCGCAAATACCTGCAGGTTAGGTTGTTATCTCGACATTTTGATTCCATTACATTTACACATATTCCACGACAATTGAATCAAATAACAGATCAAATAGCTAACATGGTGTTAGATTGGCATATATCACATCAAGCTACACATACATAAACATATCATGAAAACCTGTCACAGCATATATATAGAATAGACACCAGCAAACTCATCAACAAAAAACACATGTAGACACCAGATGGATCTCAAGATATGTATACTCATGTGTATATAAAGGCCCATCAGGCCATCCAATTGTTTACATACAAAAATACATGTATCCGTAGTCCAATGCCGCACCTTGGTACAAAAAATGGGCTCACCAGCCTATATACAACAAAAACAATGATATACATCATACACCACTCAGGGTTCCTCTATCGCACCCCCACCTGCTCCTCCCTCAGGAGGAGGTGGTGGCCCACCACCACCTGCCCTAGGCAGTGGTGGAGGACCACCCATAGGACCCTCCTGCCCTGGTGGCAGGTGTCCACTTGTCATAGCCGCAAGTACTACTGTTCGCCACACTATGGCCCGCCATGGTGGCAGTACCCCTAGACACTGCTCCAGGAAACTCTTGTCCTAGATGCGTGTCCACATGCCCTCAGGCACATCCTGTAGAACCATCTATAGACGACGGCGTATGTCATCATAATCCACTACGGCCGCCGCCGGAGGAGTGTGTGATGGCCCTAGACCAGGGTCATCGTACCAGCGCCTCCTCGCTACCTACTCTGGCTCAACTGGTCACCCCGCAACACCCTCCTGTCGGCGCCTCTCTCTCTGTGGTAACCTCTCTAGCTCTTGATGAGCCGACGCTCTCTACATCTCTACATCGCGCCCACGAGATGCCACATCTACACATGAAAAAAACAACAACAACAGATAGTATCAGCATCTATATCATATACATATGGACTGATATCTCAAAAGACAATATAAATAAAAACCATACCAACATACTAAACATACCTCGATCGTCAAAAACCTCCCCTAGAGGCAACACCATGTCCGGGTCACCCCGGAAGTCCACCCCACCATAGGGGTACCGAAGTATAACCTGTGGCATCTGCCACCATATCCCTGCCACCTTTGCTGAAAATAAGTGGCCACCTTCACCACCACCATGACGAAGCAAAATGGTCGACCACCGCCTCAATCGCGGATCTCGCTCCCCTGGCATCTCCAATAAAACCCTCGGGTGCAACATCGGCACCCTCTCTAAGAACCATGCCACCAGGATAGACCCAAATGAAAAATCTCCTGCACCTGTGGAACGACAGCGATCCAACTGCACTTCCATCCACGCATGCAGCGTCAACCCCCACACAAACTGCTCGTCGACCACCACTCTCTCCAGCACCAATAGCTGGCCACCATTAATCCGCTGGGTCACAAGTGACCCATAAATATGAACAATCATTGTCATTATACAACGATGAGCTAGGGAGTCTATCGCACTGATGCTCACCACAGTCCCAGACATAAAGTCCCAACCTGAGCAGTATCACTGGCCAATCGTAACAAGGGTTGTCTCCCTAGGGAGCACCGGCTCTGTCGGTAGGGGAGTTCCCCGAAAAGGGAGCCCAGTCAAGAAATAAATATCCTCCACCACAGTGAAGGGGATCTGCTCTCCTCGTACGAGGAAGCAGTGCAGCTCCGGACTCCACATCTAGATCAAGAACTGCAACAAATACTCTTGTGCCCATATCAACGGGCACTCAAAGAACTTCAGCAACCCACAGGTTGCCAAAGTTGTACGCACATCGGGGCCCTCAATGGCCATGACATCTCTCAACTAGGCCCAGTCTCACTCTCACCACTGCACTGCCATTGTTACTATGGTCCACCTGCAGACAATACCGACTCTCATATCATCTTATGCAACCATCAACAGCATAAAAAAGACTCATTTTTTACCCTTCAACCTTGCCTCCTAGGCACGGTTTTTATTACACACAGGAGCGCACACATGCGCGCCTGTTCACTACACAGGCACGCATATATGCACGCATGTTCACTGCACAGGTGTGCATCTATGTGCACCTATTTTCTTCATAGGCGCGCCCGTGAGTGCGCCTGTTCACCATACAGATGCGCACAGATGTGCACCTGTCAAACCCACAGGCGCGCTCTGGTGCGCGCCTCTTCAACTCACAGGCGCGCCCTTCAGGCGTGCCTTAAATTCTCCCTATCGCGCACCCATGCGCGTATATTCAATGTATAGGCATGCACGTATGCATTCCTCTCACTGAATCGCCCTCACATGTGGGTCCCACATCCCCTAAATACCCCTGTACGGCCCTCCGTACACACCCTACCCAAAAATTGAAAACCTATTTCTATGCAGGATGATCAGACCACTAACCTGATACTCACAAAATGTCTATTGGATGCCTCGTCCTCCCTGAACCTACAAATGTGCTCTAAAAACTTCTTGTCCACTCACTATTGCAGTAGGTACAAATGAGGTGGCAATGTGGGCCCTACAGCTATATATAGGCCTTTTTCCAAACTTCCACTCACCATTCTGGGAGCCGAAGGTGTACATTTTTCAAACCATCTTCAGCCACGGGATCAACATCCTGTCACCTACATCACAGCTGTCCCTGGGTCACTTTTCATCCTGAGCCCCCAAGGTGCCTTTTTTCATATCATGGTCAGGTATGCACGCGCATTGTCACATTTATCTAATACATGCTCATATCTTTGATTCTCTTTAGATATTGTTCACTTTGGGTATTTGTTTCTCATATGTGCAGGTACTTGCTCCTCATCCCTCGACATCACCCCTTCAGGTATATACTCAGCACTGGCATGTAGTCTTTCCCGTTGTATCGCACTTTCATTTCCAGTCACACCCTCTGATGTTTACCTCTAGGATCTCCATTCCCGGCTCTGTAGTACCCACGCCTCCATTTGCATCATTAGTACTGTTACCCGGTAGCATTCTACCCCACATGAGTTGTCCCATTCATAGCACCCTTTGCCACTTTTTGACACTCATGTTGTTCTTCATTACCCTTTATGGATGGGAGTCCCGATAGTCTTTCATCATGTTGCGAATCAACCACATACTTCTTCTCCTCATTTTGCTAGCTTTCCATATGGACTCCCATATTATCTCTTTACGATTCTATTTTTTACCTGCACCTCCACAGTATCATGAACCCTTCATTTCATCCACCATCAGTTTGCACATCTGTGAACCTATCTTCATTTCACCTACCTCATACAGAAACTCACCAATGGGGCCCCCACCCTTCATCAGTTTTCCAAGAAAATTCTACCCTCCTTGGGGCACTCATTTCACACTGGGGCACCCGTTTCTGTATTTGTAAATTTTTCCCCAAATTATTCGTTATTAATTGTACAAACACCTTTATTTTCAGTCATTTCATTATCCTTTTTTTCGTCACCATTGGCACCTTCTTCCCTTCTTTTTGGCCAAACGCAACCCATGTCACCCTTAGTTAGAGCATCACTCATCATTTACCCCGGCTAGCATCGTCCACATATTCATAGTACCCCACAGGTCACTAACCTATACCCTCTGCAGTTGTTCACTTTGTCCCACCTCTGGCACAACTCATCCCCGGTCTTGTCGTCCCCTTGACACTCGACCTTGTTACACGGTTGCAGCCACTTTTTATCTCATACATCCTCCAATCAAGGGCAGTCTTGAGTCTTCTCACTCTTTGACTTTGTCCATGTACCTCTGCCACTTCCTCACCACAGTAGATTCCACGAAGTCCTTTGCTTCTGGGAGTCGCATTTCCCTTTTGTCGACATCAACACCATTTTTCCAGAAGGGCAACAGTATATTGATTCTCATTCTCCATTTAATGAGAGATCTCGGACGAAACAGGGTGAAAAACCATTTCTCCCTGCTGTCGCTGGCCCCCATAACATTCAACGCCAACACTTTCTCATGTTATGGTGGGTCTTACTTTGCGACTATTGCAGTTATTTCTATCATTTCCTGAAGACCTCTGAACTTGGTAGGGCCACCAATGCCCGCATCATCGCCGACACTTATTTCCGCGATCATTGCCTATTATTCAGAGTATGTTCCTTTGCAGAATTTTCTTCTACCTTTATCATTACCCCCCCCAAGGGCGTTGTAGTTGTCTACACCAACACTTCAGTCATCTTTTTTCAGAGTTACATAACACGAGCATGGGGCATGCCCGCCTCGTTTGTACACAATTGTATAGGTTGATTTTCTTTTGTATTAGTTTAATTCTTTCTTATAGTTTTGTTTTTCTTTCTCTAACTCTTTCCTCTACAGCTGTCATGCTCAGCAAGACCCAACTAGGCATGCAAGCACCTCTTATTTTCTCACCAAGGTGATGAAAAGGGGGCAAGACTACAAATATAAACTGATGTCTTCAAGTCTTCTACACAATCCACCAAAGGTGCAAGTCTACATCATGTTAATAAAGGAGTTAAGGTCGAACATAATGAGACTTCATTTGATTACTGGTCATTAAGGTATACTATTAACAAATGTGAGACAACCTATCGATAATGAAAGTAGGTATCAAGGCACCGAGGACATTCTTACAAGTGTGAATAGAGGTGTTGGGGTCGAACACTTGAAGAGTCCATCGATCACTTGAAGAATCCATCGAACACTTGAAGGAGACATTGATGTATTCCCAACTGTCGATAGCGAGAGAACCTGCCACTAATGACTGCAAGACTCTAGGTATTCATAGAACTCTAAGTCTCATCTCCAGAATAGATGAGCTAAAGTAGATGGAAGGAGACACATTGAAAGGATAACATTAAGGAATCTCTCATCATTCATCATGAGGTACAAAGCAGGATCTTGATGATTTTGGAGGAAATCGGATGAAGAACATGTTCATGAACCAACGACCCTGTGCATATTTCGCGTGTGCTAGATGAAAGAGGTAGACGAAAAAGACCCTCTGAATAGAAGCCAATAAGGAAAACTGCTAACCAAGGAGAGGAAACCACCAATAAGGCTAATGGCATCCAAGACACTGCACAAATCCTAATGTGTGAATATATGTCTTGTCATTGAACACAAGGGAAGCCACCCAGTCAATGACCAATGATGAAATGTCGATTTTTGGGTTCAAGGTTACCTACCAATCAGGAAAGTAGGACCGGGGTGCGTAATAGGACTACAACTTCATGTAACTCTTAGACACACTAAGGGTATGGCTGACATGCAAAGTCAAGAGTGATGAGGAATGAAAGACATCCTTTGAACAAGAGCATGAGACATACGGAAGACTCTGGCAGCATAGACTCAATGATGAAACTTTGAGATGCAGGAGGCATCAATCAAACTCTCCATAGGGAATGGAAGAGTAACCAGTTGGGGGACTAAACTCTTTGTAACGAGATCAACTTCCTAAGGTCATGATAAACCCAATTTTTAATGACAAGTGGACTCAAAAATTTTGTGCTCTATTCAAAGGTGACATAATTGTTGCCAATATAAGATAATAATTTTTTTCCCGTCCATCCTTTTTTTGTTTTTTCATAGTCAAATGAATGTTATGATACAAAGGAGGAAACAAGTGTCGCAAGTAAGCAATCTAGTTCCAACAATGGAACATACATATGCTCAATGCAAGGAGGTGCATGCAGTAGATGGATAATAGAGGGAATGCTTCCTCTTGCAGATAGGGTGTCAAGCTGCAAAGGATATAAACAAGGCTTTGCTTGGTTGAAGATACAAAATGTTTAGGTGAAAGGTGTATAGCGCAAAAGAGAGAACCAGAAATATGATCAATACTGCAAGCAAGAGAATGAGATGCAATTACAGCTTAACGCCAAAAAATGTCATTTTTTGTAATCTTAGTCTACTTGGTTTGAAAAAGGGATAAACTTGCACCAAATAGACATCCTTTCAAATCCAATTTACAAGTGTGAAAGAGACAAGTTCACTCGGCAATATTTTCTCTTTTTGGAACGAGTAGGAAAAGAGATTAAATCAGACTCGTTTGGGAGTCCTCTAGGTATAGGTCAACATGTTTATGAGTAAGAAATGAGGTTCAAACAAAAATTCATGTATTAGCTATAAGGGAATCTTGGTCCCATGGACAAAAATATCTGCATGGGCACCAAATGTAGCATGGGATCTAACTAGGGTACTCATGATTGGTAAGTCTCTACCATTCGATAACGACACTTCTAGTTGCAGATAGAAGGTTATGTGTTGCTATAAAATGGGTTCATACCTAAGGCATATGAGTGACAGTCATAGGATGATGCAAGTATGCATGATGGATTGGATACCTATCCTATATGTTGGGTAATGAAAATACCTGTCCAAAGTTACGAACGGGCGACATGGTGCTGAAAACCGCAAGAATCCCTGGATAAAACTACAAAAACCAACTCCATCCACTGTCGTATTAGTCCATTAGGCCAAAATATTGGATGAAACTATGCAAAGTGGGTAAAAATTTACTATAAATAAATAAAAAATAATCAATTTTACTATACCATTTGTATTTTTTACCCGAAATAGTGCATTTTGGACCAAATTGCCTCCGAACTTCAACTGGTGATTGTGGGAGCTATGAGAGATGGAATCAACGACCATCTGGACCAGGTAATTCACCTTGCTCTCCTCTTTCTTTTCAGTGGATTAAAATTTGTAATTAGGCCTCCTTTTCTAAGTTATTTAGGGCGCAACTTCAAAACTTAGGTGTATGTGGGCTATAGTTTATCGGGTTGCGTATATGCATATTTATACGTGGCTTTTTGAAAAACAACCAGCGTATAAGCAGCCCTATACGCGACTATGTACACTAAAAATTGTGTATATGTCCATGGATAATGTTTTTTAAAGGTTTCTAACTCAAAAAAGGGTTTTACTCTTGCAAGATGGTGTTAGAGTGGAGCGAAAGAGAGCATGAGGAGGTGGATGTTGCAATGGAGAGAGATCTAGGGGCCCAAATGGACTTAAAAAAATGTGGGCTATATAAGTTTTGGGTTCTCAAAGGTATGAGGGCTCAAGTGAGATTGCTTCAACTACTTGTGAAATACTAGGATCCAGATAGTGAGAGTGCCAACCTTGATGGCCAACCATTAAGGATTGAAGTTGAGGACATTTATTTCTTGACGGGATTGTCATGTAAAGGTGAGGTGGTCAAACTCAAAGCCCAGGGAGCTGGGAATGGCATGAATATTGAGGATTACAGAGCCACTCATTTCATTGCAAGGACTGAGAAAGTATGGATCCAACTCCCAATCAGAGTGATCAACAATCTGAGCCTTAAGATTGATGTCCTAGTTTTGACATGGATCACAGGATCGACCACTTTTCACTAGGCATCGAGGCCACTCATGTTCTACTCAGTGGATTGCTTGTCACCCATGGTGTACGACTGGTGCGCCTCAATGCTGGCCAACATGAAGAGCTAGTTGAAATATAAGAAACTAGGTAGTAAGAGGAACTTCAAGTTTGCTTCTATCCTTTGTATTTTTTTCTTCAAGCGGGTTCTAGGCTTGGGACCTAGACTTGATATTATTTTGCGTATACCTATAAATCTAGCCATGGCATGGTGGACCAAGGTGATGAGGCAGAAAGGGGTTGGTAAGGTGACAACACCCTACAACAATGACTTCTTCTTCTGGTGGAGCCAACATGTGATAGCTTTGGATGACTATCCTTGTGCAGGGATTGACTTCAAAGGAGATCCTGACATGCCATAACCACCAGGGTACACCTACAGAGACATAGGTATGTAACAATTTTTGGAATATTTTATTTTTTAGATTTTGTATAAGGAGACAAAAATATTTTTGGATGATGTTAAGTACTAATTAAACATGTATGTGATGTAGATGTAGGTCCATGACAACTGAATGGACTTCCATGACATCGTCAGAGGCACTAGGGGGATGAGGTAGTGGGAGGGGATGTGGATAGAGTGCTTCAAAATGTGTAGGGAAATTTATCTCATTTGATACAGAGGATTCCTATGGTTCGGGTGGAGGATCTGTTGGAGGCTATGTAGCGAAAAGTGGTAGGTGTGCCCCATTCTCGGGTATGACTCTTTCAGCGTCTCGTAAACGTTGTATTTTTCTATCATGACACTCATTTAGTGCCACATGCGTAGATGTTATGACTATTGTATGATCGAGTGTATATGTATATTGAGGGTGTTATCCCCAATGTTGTATAATAAACATCATATTTTTTGAAATATATATAAAAACATGGATCTTCAACTTAACTTATGTTACAATTTGTACATTGGTGAAAATGCCTTATTTTCTTTAGTTATGTAAGAAATGCCAGTCTAAAAAAAAATTAGCATAATATGCATTAGATACATAATTAGAACTTCTAGTTATGTGATGATAAGCAATAAAATCAAAATGTCATTCTAAAATTTGTACCCGTAGGAATCGTCGGAGTAGAGTAGGGTCACAAACACAGTAACTGTTGTTCAACTAACATACTACTAATTGGGAGTTCAAGAAAACTTCTAACGAGCGAATACCATTTGAAATGACATCACGCAAAAGTTATATAACGATGATATATTCGACCACATTATTCGTGGATGGCCCTAGGCAAACACCACCTAAAGACACCAGTAGATCCTTGGGTGAGTAAACAACCCAAGCGGCGTAATCCAAGTTTTGTGTATGATGATTGGCCTCGTCTGTGAATCCTAAGTAGAACGAAGACTCTATTGACATCTTCCAAACAAGGGAAAACTTGATAAGAAAGCACAAGATAAAAACAAAGGGAAATGATATATACACTAAAATACATTAGTATACAAAAAGTTACGCCCAAGATTTGGGCTTAAGAATAATATATTTCAAATAGAGCCCATTCCTGGGCTTAGCCAACATGTTCCCTTTATAATATTCTAATTCATAGTCTCCTTTTTCTAAGACACATTGCATGATATAGAGACCATGCCACATGGGTTTGAACTTGCTTGCCCTTAGTGGTTCTTTGGATTGATTATATAGAAGGATCAAGTTACCCTCAACATACTGTCGAGGATAGACAGACTTATCATGTTGGACCTTGACACATCTTTTATTTTCTTCGATAGTTGTAGAGGCATTTCGATGCTGCAGATCTAGACTCTCTAGGTGTACGAGGCATTGTTCGAGATCGAAAGTGTCAGGTAGGAGCGCAACTGCCAATATAAGAGAAGGGATTTTGCATTCAATAGATAATATCAACTCCACACTATGTACTAACTGGAAATGAGAAAAACCGATGGAAGTCTTGACCAAGGTTCAGTATGCCCAAAGTGATGGATAAAGCATGATATGCTAGTCATATTTTCTCTGGCTGATAATTTTCTGCAAAATGGTCTTAGACTTTTTCACGGCCTCTACTTGTCCATTTTCTTAGGGTAGTAAGGTGAAGAAATACCATGCTTAAACCCCAGTTTAGACGTTAGTTCTTTCATCATTTCATTCTAAAAGTGATTTCCATGATCAGTGACAATCTCACTCGGGATTCTGAAACTAGCTATAATTTGAATGAATACGAAGAAGGCAGTAGTCTTCCTATCAAATTTAAATGTAGGCATGGCCTCGAACCACTTAGTAAAGTAGTCTACGACCATGATAATGTGTTGATTCCCCCTATACAAATTTTGGTTTTAATCCACAAAGTCCACCCCCCAATTGGTGAAGGGACCGATGGTAATGACTGGATGGAGAGGGGATGGATGCTAGCACATTTTTCAAGTGAACACCTGGCCATAAATAACCTCCATGGAAGCATGACATCAGGATCTTAACGCATGCATTAACCTCTTGATGCCTTCTAAAGTGTGGTAACTTAATCACATTGAGGATCATGGACCTCGAGATGTCCATGGTCCACGGCTGGGGGATTATCTTAGACTTCTTCCCCTTTGTCTTGGTCAAATAATTATGAGGTGCGATCATGCCATATTTCTTGCGGTCTCCCAAGTTATAGTTGTTGATATTCAATTTCATAATCTTATCCAGCTGTGGTTTGACTGCATGTATCCCCTTCGGGAGGTACGTAGTGATCAATGTGTAGTCGAAGTCCCTCGAGACGCTGTCATGACTCACCGCGCCAGCTAGAGGCGGGATGTAGTCAGACAAGATTGACGGGATGAGCTTCGCATTCACCAAGTAATCATGATGCTTAGTTCGTTTCTCTTTCACATCTTGTGATGGTCCAGATACACTAGCAGTCGACAAGGATGCTTGCACTCTTCTCTTCGATGAGGCTTGAACTGCTACATACATCACCTTCTCAGCCATGAGGTCTATTAGGATTTCTTCAACAGACTTTTCTACTGTGCTAATGTCATCCAACATGCACGCTCGAGATCAGATATCTCAGGTCGGTGATCAAACATTCAATGTAACAGAATGGGTGGCGAGGTCTCAATAGGCACAACACGATAACAATGAATTCTCTGTGGGCTCGGATACAATTCGCAAAAGTGTTCTCGGTGCAATAGTCAATAGACTAAATAGATAACATCATAATGGATCCCTCCAATGGGTAGGAAGGCCTTAATCAATGTAGTTCCATTTGTTGTGGTGCGGTCCCAATGGTCCCATGGCAAATGTTCCGGAAATAACTGTGTTTCTAGCTGTTCTGGAGCGTCAGTCTAATCGGTCAGGATGCCTCCAATGGTTATATCGCTCTTCCATGGTGAAGTGCCAATCTACATTGTTTTGATATCTAGGCAAGGTTCAAGTTCTTTATGCCTTCCGTTTGCGAGGTCCTTTCTGGTACCTCTTACAATTTTTCTAGATTTTATTTCTTCTTACCGAGCTTTCTAGCCTTCTTTCTCGTGATCTGCATCTCTAGATTCCTCTTTCCATTCTTGGTCTTATCTTTACTCAACATAGTAACTTCATGTTGATGAGATTCTTTCACAAGATTCGAGGGTAATACTTCTTCCTTTTCTGGATTAGGTGCTCTACTCTCTTGCTGTTAAGATTTTCCATTACACCAAAACCCACAGGTGTTAGTAAACTTCCAAATCAACAACATCACCTTGAGTGGGTAGTTAGTCCCATGTTCCCAGCATGGCGGTTAGTCCATGAGAGGTGTTGTGGTTAGTCCAACACCCCTAGTTCACGAGAGGTGTGGCAGTTAGTCCAACACCCCCCCTCTGACGTAACTCGAGGGAATTGAACTTGGGCCAAGGCTCTAATACCATGTTAAGATTTTCCATTACACTAAAACCCACAGGTGTTAGTAAAATTCCAAATCAGCAACATCACCTTGACTGGGCAGTTAGTCCCATGTTCCCAACATGGTGGTTAGTCCATCAGAGGTGCGGTGGTTATTCCAACACCCCTAGTTCACGAGAGGTGCGGCGGTTAGTCCAACACTTGCATGGATAGGGTTCTTAAGCCTTCTTGTGTTCTTTCAACTTCGATAGCCAGGTCTCTAGCTCTTAGCAACTTCAACTTTTTCTCGTACTCTTCTATTAAGCGTGCTATTCTCCTAGCCATGAAATCCCTTAGTTCTTTATTTTATGTTCTACATTGTCTTCTTCTTCTTTCTTTCTGACTTGATCTTTCTCAATCTAGGTTCTTCCTAGCAAAAGAGAAAATGGGGTGATGTTCTCAACAAACTTAATGACCTCTAATTATTCCTCTATCAAAGATCCATGAGTACTCATAGGTATCTGGGTAAGTCTTCCACATAGGGTTATCAATTTTCCTTTAAACAATCCTATTACTCCCAATGAAGGAACCATAGCTGGCTTTCCCAAAATTTCCCAAGTTCTTTCTGTCAAGATATTCACTTGTGTTTCTGCATCTAATACACAGTCTATGTCGAAGTCTCCTATTCTTGTTTCTATGCACTCTTTCTCGTTTAAGATCTATGATAAACTGACATTTATGTGATCATTCAGTGTTTCTTTCATCTGTAATAATATAGCCTCTGATTCTTTCTGGTTTTCTAGCATATTCTTAGTCTCTTGGCCTTCCTCAGGGTTTTCTTGTCTCGTGTTCATCTTTTCAACTTTAGAAATCATTCTAGGGCAATCAATTACTTTATGGTCCATAGATTTACAACAAAGACAATTAGGGCCTCTACCAAGGCATTCCTTAGCAAGATGTCCCAGTCTCCTACAACTATAACAAAGAGTTACTCCTCTCTTTCTGATCCGAATTATTTTCGGCATGAAATGAGAGCGGAGATATAATAAAGAAATGCACAGAGATATTGCATATATCCAGTAATATAACAGAAATATATCAGAGATGAAACCATAAACACAGAGATACAGTAATACACTATTTCTATTTATGAAATAAATGTACAGAGACTGTAAAAATACAGAGTGAAAGACTCGCTAGAATGGTGGCAGCTTATCTCTGAGAAGAGATGTGACAGCTACTCGCATTCACAAGAAGATGATTACAATGAGGCTCGGAAGGCCTTTTTACAATAGATGGGAATGCCAAAAGTCCTAAACATCCAAAAACCTAACCCTAGGAGATGAAGCACCAAAAGTCGTGTGGGCCCCGTTTGGGTAAGTTAGTACATCAACTTCCCAGGGTCGTAACTTTTGCATACGATCTCAGTTTTAGGCGTGTGATAGCTCGTTGGAAAGGTATCATCGAGGAGATTAATTTTGGGGGCTCAATCATGT
>SNQJ01S0169824.1:20672-30792 GCA_010110895.2 Picea sitchensis
ATCCCATGCATATATTTAAAAATGTTTCATCTTCTTTATGGTGGCACATATCATCGAAAGAAAGTGACACATTGGCTATGAGGAGAGATATTATTTCTTCAAAAACTAAAAATAAACATTGGCCAAGACAAGAAAGTAGAGGATACGTTGGTCCCTCTTGGTATTTTAAAGAAGTTGATGTCCCATTGATTTTGAAGAAAGAAGATATTTCTTTGGAAAAGGAAGTTATATTGGGTCTGAAGGTGCCTTCTTTATATGGGTCTTCCCTATGATGTTGCTTCACTATGCATCAAGACTATTTGTCAGGGTTGAAATCACATGACCATTTGAACCTTCTAAAGGTATGACGTATGTCAAAAATATGATTTTATTATTTGTAATTTTTATTTTTATGCCATGGGATTAAACATAATTAATTTTGTATGTGTTTACTTTACAGTGTCACTATCCTCTTCTCGTGCGTGGGTGTGTGAACCATGACTTTCCCCAGGACCTAAGATGTACCATATCTAAATTGTATTCATTTGTATGTTTGATCACATCAAAGGAGATTCATATGGTTAACATTCCACGATGTCATCAAGAGATCATTGAGATTGTTTGTATGTTTGAGAAGGAACTACCACTGAGTTTCATGGACTTGCAGGTTTATCTTCTAATTTACCTAGTAGATGAGTTTGAATTATTTGGGGTGGTATCCTATTTTTGGATGTTCTTCTTAGAGAGGTACATGAATAAATTGAAAGGATTTGTTTGTCAAATGGAAAAACCCGATGGGTCTATGGCAGAGGGGTACATATCATATGAGTCTTTCTATTATGCCAGTGAGTACATCAAACAGATTGACAACACACAAGGTGTATTGATTTGGGATGATGAAAGGGATGAAGACAAAAGAGAAGGGAAGCTTCTCCAAACAAATGGGAAAAGGCACTTGATAAAGAGTAAGTGACTTATCATTTGTCAAATTTCTACACAGTAACTATTTACACTGAACTTCATAATGCATATTTTCATGATCTCGTATGTACTATATGTTGGTTTGATTTCATGAATACATCAACAAATTCATAAATTGATGCCATCAATAAATTCATTCTTTACAATTTGGAGGAAACACAGTCGTGGGTCGCATTGTACAAACAAAAGAGGAGGAAATGGGAAAGTGACAAGAAAGAATTCATATGGTTGAATGGTAGAAACATGCCTTATCCTGATCATTTAAAATAAAATATGCCAATGATATGCCCAAACAGTTGGGTTGTTGACCAAGTCAAAGAGAAATATGGTACATCCATTCGTTACCCACATGAAGAAGAGGATGCACTAAACATAGGGATTGGTTGCAGAAACTCAGTAATAATATATTTGTGTACAATTTTAACTTTGTAATGCATATTTGAATTGTAAGTACGTCTATATTATTTTATATTTTAATGGTCGAGTTATTAGACACACATTGACAATGTGATTTGTTCACTTTTTTATAAGTGCATTTGTTCCCATATCTGTGGGCATATGGACATCATTTTCACACAGAGGATGTCGATGATAGACACATGACACAAGACTGTGGAGTGGAAGTCGAGTTTGACCAATCTAGTCGTGCTAGTCACCGTGATCAAAACATAATGCAAGTGAAGTTAGGTTACATCGGAAAGGTACAAGAGATCATTCGAACGGACTTCTCTTCTTTCCAATAGGTTATTTTTAGGTACAAGTGGTGGGACACCTTTGATAAGAATAATGTAAAGGAATATCATTATAGTGGGATGATATTTATCAACTCTAAAAATATGTGGGATGAAGCTAAGGAGCCTTATGTTTTCCCAAAACACTGCAACCAAGTGGTTTTTTACCCATATGTGTTGGATAGGGATTGATGGCTTGTATTAAGACACAACCCTAGATCAAAACATATTTTTGAGAACAAAAATGTTATCATGCCAAGCGAGGAAGATATCAGGGCGATGACAATGGAGAGTGATATATTATACATGTTTTATTCTTTAATTACTTACTTCTATGTTTTCAAATCTATAGTGGATTTAATAATTTGATTATTAAATTTATAATATTTTAGTATTTAATATTTCATATGAAATATTATTAATTTTTTGATTGGATGATATAATTAAATGTTATGTGTAAATGATATAAATAATTTTACATTGTAAATCTAGATGATATTTGAACTTTTAGTATTTTAATTTTAACTGTTACTTTAAAAAACAATATATTATTGTATTGTAAATATAAAGTATTGTATATCATAATTTTTAAATGTATTTTTGTTACCCACAATTTCGTATCATTACTATATCGTATTATATTGCATTAGTTTTTAATTTTGAGTTCATAGATACTAATTAGTGGAATATTCAGATCTAAAATGAGTCTCCTAAGTGAGTTTTTCAAAAAAAACATCATTGTCCTTAAATAACCAATGCATGTGTCATTTACATAAAAAACCATTATCCTTAAATAACTAATGCATGTGTCCCTCTCTAAACTGATATAATAATGTATACTTAATATATTACATAAAAATCAAATACATAATATATTATGTAATATAATAAATATAATATATTATGTTATATATTAATTTTATATTATAAATATAATAATATAATAGATAATAGATAAATATAATATGATATAAATAATATATTATATTATATATTAATTATAACATAATAAAATATAATATATTAAGTTATATATTAATTTTATATTACATATAATATATAATAATTAAAAATATTGAATTAAATATTGAATTAAACATGTAGTTCATAACAATTTTTTACATGGATGATTTTAGAGGCTAAATTTTGCTCATGGGCTAATTTTCCATGGTTTTTCTCAAAAAAATATTTGTCATTCTAAAAATGATTAGCCCAAATTATATAGGATAAAATTATTTTACCTTAAAAATCGCCAAAAATTTATACAAACTATATAAAATCCTTAGAAATTTGAATATTTTTACAAAAATATCTCCAAACATGTATAGTTTGCATATGAAGGATTAGTAAGATTCGCCAAGGTTTCTAAATTTCAAAATAAATTTCCCTCAAAATCATCCCTGGTTTTTTATCCCTTGTCCCCTATATTTATACCCTCTTTTTATTTGTGGGTAAAATTCCCTTATGCCCTCTTTTTATTTGCGGGTAAGAAAGTTTAGGGCTCCTAATAGCTAATTGGATATAAATTTTAAGGCTCATAATAGCCAATTCAATTCTTAATATTGATTACAACAACAATTAACAACATATAACATAGGATATCAAAAAATGGCATAAAACTTAAATACATGTAATCAACCCACTTAAGAAAATTATTTAAAAAGAATAATTCATATAAATTAAAATATTTGATATTCTAAATATTTTTAGGTTTTTGCACATGTTTCTTGGTTAAGTTTGACATTCATGCATCCTTATAGTATTGTAAAAAAATGTTGAATTAAAGATTTTTAGACTTTTATTAATGATGAGAATACAAAAAAATATGACCAAATTACATTTAAGAGGAAATTAAAATATCACAAAGATTTTATAAATGATAATTGAGCTTATCATAACTATTTTTAATTCTTCGTTATGAACTTATGAACAAAAACAATATTCTCAAAATTATGACCAATTCTCACATCATACTTTCAAGTAAACTAGTTTGTAAAATTTTGATACAAAGTAAGGTTGAAGATTAATATAATTTACTTTTAACTTGCCCAAACTTTAATTAATAACATAAGGCATATATTTACCCTTTTTTTATAACTTATTTATTTTTCATGACCTCTTAACTACAAAACATGATAAACTTGGTATTTTCATTTTCATCATGTCTAGATATAAAAATGACAACATAATAACTTAAGAAGAGTTGTAATCTAACCTATGTAAATCTATCATTTGTACTATATACAATTAATACATCAAAACATTTTTAAAAGGCAGGTATAAGTAGCTTTGTTTCTAATTTCACTTATTTTAGACATGAGTATTTTATTTTAGATATATTCAAAAATAAAGTACTTAATTAAGAGTACTTTATTTTATGGAGAAAATTATATAACATGACCTAAAATCAACATCAACATAAACATAAAAATTAAGTACATCAACATGAAAAAAATGGTATCTATCTATCTATCTATATATATATATATATATATATATATATGAACAAGTCAAATAACTGCTATAATGTACATATCTGGTCAACAACACAAACAACTGCTATAACTACATATCTAGTCGTAGCCTCTGATGAGAAGCATGTTGTGGAGGAATAGGTGGATGCACCCTGCTCATCCGGGTGAGGTGGATGAGGAGGAGGTACTGAAGAAGAAGCGCCATCACCACCCTAATCAAAATCACCACTCGGAGGAGGACGAGGAGGTACTAAAGCAGAAGCACCTTCACCACCCCAATCAACATCACCACCCAAAGGAGGAAGAGGAGGTACTAAAGAAAAAGTGCCATAATCACCACCCTAAACAACATCACGACTCATAGGAGGAGGAGGTACTCTAGTAGGAGCACCATCACCACCCTAATCAACATCACCACCCAGAGGAGGAGGATGAGGAGGTACTAAAGTAGAAGCGCCATCACCACCATGATCAACATCACCACACAGAAGAGGATGAGGAGGTACTGAAGAAGAAGTGCCATGATCACCAACCTAATCAACATAACCACCTGGAGGAGGAGGAGGAGGAGGTACTGAAGCAGAAGCACCATCACCACCCTAATCATCATCACCACCCTTGTCATCATCAATATTGGAGGACCTTCCATCCCTCATCCCTACAAGTAACCTAGAAACTTCAATGATATGACACACAAGAGATGTCATATCACACATTAAATCCATCTAGAGCTGCAAGAGATCAGGGTTAGCCCTGATGGCTCACATATGGACAGGGAAGACTCCGACACCAACCAAAACTGCAGTCATCCTATCACACACCTCCATCCTATATCTCAGATCGGGCCTATGTCACATGCCAGGTGGTATATGTGGTTGAGTACCCTGACTAGCCACAACCTCAACCATCTCCTCATCTGCATTAGGTGGTGGGGGAGGAGGCATGTCCCCAATGAATGTGCCAACATCTACAAAATATAACATAAGTTAATAATTAGTCCACAATTTCATTAAACAATTTAATAAAAAAGGTTAAAGAACATGCTAGAATAAAATTTATTCGAATTAAGTAAGACAATAAAATGAAACTACAAGATTAATTTAAATATTACCTCGATGATTGGGTGGCTCATCTAGTGTGAATATGATGTTGGTACATCCTCGCCAATCCATCCCCACGTAAGGTCACGACACCATCATGAACACGTGATCTACCTCAATGGCTAATAGTTGAAGTGCCTCCTTAGACATTCTAGCTGGAAAAATGGGCATGCCCCTCTTGGGCATAATATTTTCCCACATGTGCATCTGCACCTCAGTCATCAGCCTAGGAAGATGATGGAAAAAAGTAGGTCTCGTCTCTGGAAACCTATAAAAAAAAATAGAAGAAATCTGAAGAAAATGGGAAGTTCTCCCTCCCATTTATCATAGCACGACATCTATCCAGTGCTATACAAAATTTTCACAATAAAATGAAAGATCACCTAATAATTTGTGGCATATGTATCAGAGAATGAAGATAATACAAAAGAGTGCAACTAATGCGCTAACCGTCACCAGTAAAGTGTGCAATGGTCGATAGTAATAGTGAGAGGCACCAAACGAGGTGATTCGTAATTGTCCACCAACCACCTAAAAATCACCCTAAGAATGTATATCGTGCGCAATATACCTCTGAGAGTAGGTAAGATGACTCTCAGATGAAACACCCACTGGGACATCAAGAAACCTAGGAAAATCCTCCCCTCTCCTAGATAGCCCAATAATAAAATAAATATCTTCCTCAGTGGGATAGTACCACTAACGAAGACTGACTCTGAATGCATGTTGATGGGCATCCCATCGATGGATCAACTACGTAAGAAAGGAGGAATTCCCCTTCATGGATGTAGCCTCCTCATAGTACTTGAGGAGGCCTACATTCCTCAAGAGGATATGCTTAGCTATAGTAATAGGCTGAGGGTACAAATTTCTCTCCCTCTCTCTGGCCTCCCACTCCTGAACCATACTGTACTGGTCAACTCTATATTATTTATCCTCCATGTGCTGACGTATCTGCATAATTAACATATAAATTATATTAGCATCATACATAATAACATAAAAAAAATCAGTAAATGAGAAATTTATTTTAAAATATGCAAACATAATTTTTTTCAAAAAAATAAAAAATTTAAACTTCGGTGTGCCTTCAAAACACTAAAGCACCACCCACAGTGTGCACACATATCTTACACACTGCATGCACAATGTAATTTATTTTAGGGAGTGCATAGTAATTATCAACACATCGGTGCGACCCATTGTATACAACGTACCGCGAAAACATGATGCCTCTTTAAAGCGGTGCATCTAGATACTATGATGCCTAGATGCTTTCCATTCATCACGATGCACTGCTTAAAATAGAAACTCATTAAATATGTTGTATCCATGTTTTCACACCGGTCTGTTTCGTACAATCCAAGCACCGATTGAAAAACACAAAAATGTCCACAGTGCATAGTTTCTTGTGTATGCCTCGGTGCGTTCACTATAAATGATGCACTGATTGAACACCTACCCATTTTCAATGGTGTGTATATTATTATGAACACACTGGTGCGTTCACTATAAATAACACATTGTTTAATGAAAACTATATATTTTCGATGGTACATCGTTTATTATGAATCCACAGGTGCATCATTTATAAGTATGCACTGGTGTGTTATGTATTACAACACATCGACTAAAATGAAATATACATTTTCAGTGTACCTTGTAAAATTTACAGGGTGCACCATAGGTGGTGCGATCCAAACGACTCGAACTCACTGCACAAAAAAATAAAATTGAAAAACAATGAAAATTTTACTCAATTTCACAAATTATTCCTGTAAAAATTCAATGTACAAAGAAATAAAGAATTTACTCAGACATTTTCTCCTTGAGGAGGCATGGTTGGGATGTAGTGAAAAAAACCAAATTTTCCCACCGTATGGAAAAATTGGAATCCCATGAACCGAGCACCGAACGTAAACAAGGAAAGCAATAGAAGCACCGATAGTAGTGCACTTTAGTTGGGAAAAGGTGGCACTAGTGCTTGAGATCTTCTCTACACTGGAAATGGTAAAATATCTTTTTTACCACCATTTTTTTTATACACCCTTATTCCGGTGTGTTGGCGTTAATCACATCGATGCACACCACTACAAACATCACACCATTATTTAAAAAAAAGACTTGCGACGGTGCACTAGTTTGGAGCACACTGATGCGCCCAAGGGACAATGAATCACCATTATGAATTTTTAAAAGCAAAAACGCAATGAAAACGAACCCGTTTGTTGCCCACCAGTGCTCACGATCTTCTTTTATATGATTTCCACCGTTGTTTTCTATTTTTTTTAAATAACTCTGCAATGGTGCACCATTTTCTATTAGAACCGGTGTGTTGAGCTCTGGTGGAACAACAGTGCAGTATACACTTATAAAATCACCGTTAAAAAAACTTCCGCTAAAACATCCACCCACACACCTCTGCTAGTGACCTCCACTACAAACAGATTTTTGGGATATTTTTATAGGGGCTTCAGCAAAAACCTCGGCTATAGGGTCTTTTCCTTGTAGTGAATGCACTATATTTATTCTATTACTATATTATCCAAATAGTAGATGGGACCCCTTATATAAACTATATTAAGTTGATTTCTCTCATTTTTCTTTAAGAAAGAAATGAAACTTGTAAAAAAATGACTTGATTAGATTACAATTTCATATTCTATCCTATCACACATGCACAAATGTTTCTTTGACAACGATCTATAATCCTTCTCATCCTTATATTACATTAAATATATCATCTCCATGTTCTAAAAGGAAAATAAAAAGGGGAAATATCTATTGCGCCAAAGTTATGCTACTTACGATTACAAAGTTTTATAATTTTTTTGTTATAATATGGCTTGTGACATTAAAAAGGATGGTTAAGTTTCATTGGATGCACATATATATCATATAACAAAAATAGTATCATGTTAAGTTTGCAATATCATACGAGGTTGTTGTGAAGTCAACTTGTAATAAAGTTCACATATCATATGGATACCATATAGCACATTGTTTTATTGTTAAGGTGGTATTGTTGGTGTATTAGGTGTCTACACCTTATGTTATTTGTGAATGTGGTATATTAATAGTTTTGGGATATGTAAGATTGTGAGTATGTTATTTTTCAATGCATGGTACTCAGCTTGATTTTGAGTCTGAGTTGGCGATTGAGTGCGTTCCACTGTTTAATGTTTAATTGGTTGTCATAGAAAGGTTGGTGGGTTTTGGTTCTGTCAAAGCGACCACTACTAAATATGACCAAATTTTCCACTCTTTTTTGTTGCTATTGCGACACTTCTTTGTTGAAATTACCACGAACATGGGTCTTATTTTTCATGGATCTTTTTTCGTCGATATATTGATGACCAAGAACTCATTGTGGAAATATCCACGAAATATGGTTGCCACATGTCATTCATTTGATAAGCATTTGTTGAAGATTTTTTTTTTTTACGAACATTCGTCTAAATAGTGACAAACATCCATCTATATAGTGAAAAAAATCCATTTTTGTTGCCACGAGAATGCTATATTTTCCACGATTTTGTGTCTCTATATAGACGGATGTTCATGGAAAAAAACAACTGAGAAGTTTTTGTTGCCATCAGAATGTTATATTTGCCGCGATTTTTTGTCACTATATAGACTTATGTTCATGGAAAACACAAATAAAAAGTTTTTGTTGCCATGAGAATGCTATATTTTCCACGATTGTTTGTCGCTATATAGACATATATTCATGGAAAAACACAAATGAAAAGTTTTTTTTTCCACGAGAATACTATATTTGTCATGATATTTCATCGCTATATAGACATATGTTCATGGAAAAACAAAAATGAAAAGTTTTTGTTGCCATGAGAATGCTATATTTTGCACGACATTTCATCGCTATATAGACGGATGTTCATGGAAAAACACAAATGAATTTTTTTTTTACTCGAGAATGTTATATTTGCCATGATTTTTTGTTGCTATATAGACGAATGTTCATGGAAAAACACAAATGAATTTTTTTTATTTCCACGAGAATGCTATATTTCCCACAATATTTCGTCGCTATATAGATGGATGTTTGTGGAAAAACACAAATGAAATTTTTTTATTGCCACGAGAATGCTATATTTCCCACAATATTTCGTCGCTATATAGATGGATGTTTGTGGAAAAACACAAATGAAAAGTTTTTTTTGCCACGAGAATGCTATATTTTCCATGATTGTTCGTCGCTATATAGACGGTTGTTCATGGAAAAACACAAATGAAAAGTTTTTGTTGCCACAAGAATGCTATATTTTCCACGATATTTCATCGCTATATAGATAGATGTTCGTGGAAAAACACAAATGAAATTTTTTATTCCCACAAGAATGTTATGTTTGCCACGATTTTTCGTCATTATATAGATGAGGACTGTAGGCTCTTAAAAAATAAATAAGTTTGCATACCGGCATGAAATTGCTCATGGCATTGGAGATATTCAAATAAATTGGTGACATTCTACATTCTATCCACATGGAAGAGGTTTTGTGATTGGAGAACACCTTACTTTGGATGAGGATAATTTGGCATTAAAGAGGATGTAATTGATCCCTATACATCATGAGGTTGAATGTATTCTTTCATGGAAGCATGGAGTTGACTTTGGGATGCATGTATCATGACAATGTTCATGTAGAGGAAAAGGAGCCAGTGGAGTACATGGGTTAGGAGGTGCATTGGTCTCCTTGGAGGCTTGGAGGAGGATCATTGAAGTCCTTGGAAACTTGGAGGAGGAACATAGGTCACATATCATGGAGTACGCTTGCATTGGATCCTTTCTTGTTTATGACATCACCTTGGAGCTTGATATGTGTACCTTTGG
>SNQJ01S0169824.1:39745-53355 GCA_010110895.2 Picea sitchensis
TTCAAGTTTTAATCAAGAATAATTAAATAATTAAGAATTACCATTTAAGCAATGCTCCACCATTTCAGTAATATTCTAAAATCGTCTAAAGCCAGCATTGGAATTTGCATGGATGTTATGCAAAAATGGAGCAAGCCTAAAAACCTAAAAGTGGTGAATAAATAAAAGAAATCAGGGCATCCTTTGATGATTTTGGGTTGTTTAGATCAGTTTGACGGAGAGCCTACAGTCCCATTTTAATTTCTTTGCAATTAATGCACATGGTTAATTACAGTCTAATAAGAGGAATTTATTTACCCAACTCCACCAAACAATCTATGAATGGGAAAATTGCAAATAACTTTTCTTTCAATTATCCAGTTCACAAATGTAGTGGTAAATTAGATAATGTGCCCTACTGATACATATTACATTCTTTGTGCCTCTAATCTCAACTTGAAATGTGGTGGGAAACAATAGCTTATGATTTCATGCCCAAGGAAATAGAAGATTGATTAACACAATGTAATCGGTATGGAATTAGAATCTAGTAATGTAGATTACCGTAGAAATGTTCACCAAAGCCACAAAAAATAGCATTCTTGATTTCTCAATACAAGGTGTACGGTCACTCTGCATACAGAAACTAAAAAGGAATAACAGTAAATCTTGACAGGTCCTTGGATTCAAGGATTGTTGTTACAACCATTTCAAATTTCTTGGGTAGACTTCTGAGAGTTTTCTCAAAAATTCGTTGATCAGTGATGGTTTCACCAATCAGTCTGATCTGGTTCACAATTCCCATAACTCTGGTCATGAACTGATCCACAGTTTCGGACTCTGTCATCCTTAGAGTCTCGAATTGCATCCACAAGGTCTGTAGTTTAACATTTTTGACCCTGTCATTTCCTTGATAGGAAGATTTAAGGATGTCCCAGGCCTGTTTGGAAGTACCAACGCCTGAGCAATTCTTTGTGCATTTGTCATGGCAGCGAGGGCGGCTGGATCCGGTTCCTCATATCCAAGATCCACTGGTTCCCAACACTCTTGTTCTTGCAAGAACGACCTCATTCGAAGAGACCATAACTCATAGTTCTTTCCCAGCAGAATTGGACCCTGAGTTGGTCCTAAGTTTCTAGACGACATATATTTTTTTTTGAAAAAAAAATTCAGAGAAAAATAGAGGGAAATTTCGTATTTACCTCCGATCGCCGAAACGTCGATTTGCTGATCGCCGAAGGGAGATTATCGGGCTTGAATTGTCCCTTAGTCTCCTTGCAATGTGTCCATGCACTTTAATGTTAAGGCACTACGGGCTTTTTTGGCTCTTTGACTTTCAAATCGCCGAAATGCGAAAAATTGCCTTAGGACAATTCGACGGTCCAGATCTTGTGTGATCTGACGGCCCAGATCTTATCTGGATATCGCAAATCAGGATTTCGTGAGTTCTGATGTTGAGTTTTTCTGACTCCTCGATTCCCCGATCTCCAATTTTTCGATGGCGCTGTCCTTTCGGGACTTTTCCCGATTGCTTCGATCTACGACACGCGTCCTCCTATTATGGACGGACCTGATCCCTTCTCGCGAAGTCGAGACTTCAAATGCACCGGACGTCTCGTCGTTAGGATCCACGATTTTCTAAATCCCATAATGCCGATGAAATTTGCTTTCGAGAAATTTTCCGAAAGCCTCGATCTCTGCCACGCATCCCAACAAATGGATGACTCAGAGCTGCATCGGGAATTTCACTGTGGAGATTCTCGATCCCATGATTTTGATGAGATTACGTCAGCTGGGCCTCACGATGGAGTTTACCTCTTGTCAGGATTTCAGACTTCGGAGTTCTGAAGTGCTCGTGTTTCTTGTCCTTAGGATTCACGAAACGCCAAATCCCGATGTGCCGATGGCCCTTTCCTTTTCGGGACTTTTCCCAAGTCCTCGGATTTATGCTACGCGTCCTTGAAAGATGGACGGTCCTGATTCAACCTTGGGATATCGTGACTTGCGATGCTCCGTTGACACAACTTCTCTATCAACTTGAAACCCTGAATGCCGAAACGCCGACGGTTTCCTCGATGTTCGCCACATGTCCGGTCAAATGGACGGCTGAGACTTTATCGCTATTTCGCGTATCGCGATTTCGTGATTTTCGAAGTATTGTTGCGACGGTCTTTCAAAACCGCAAACTCCGATATGTCGATGTNCACTTGTCCTCTGAGATGAATGACTCACAGGTCCTCTCGGGATTTCGTGATATCATGTATCAGAGTTTTTGGAGTGCAATCACCTTTGCGCTTCCAACTCCCGATTCCTAATTTTGCGATGAGATAAGATCAATGGCTCACGATCTTTCTTGATCCAACGGTCCATAATGACTCATGATTTTTTGATTCAAGAATTCTCACGGCAGTCTTCTGACCTTTACACCTGCGAGTCACGAAATGTTGAGATCTCGCCACGTGTCTCTTGATGGACGGTCCAGATGATGTCGGGATTTCACGACTTCACAAGTCAAAAATTTCTCCTTGGCGCTATAGAGGACTAAACCTCGTGTACCTTCTTGCTGATCCAACGACTGTCGGTCCTTTGCGCAAGATCTGACGGGTCAAATGCTTTTTCCTTTTTCACGCTCTCCTCTGTCCTCTCTAAACTAGTTTCCCGCTCTGGATCCATTCGCAGGACGACTCTTATGGCCGCAACGGTTGTTCCTTGCGTGTTTGACGCTATCTTTGTTGAATTTTTTCGAAATTTTCTCCTGCGGAAGAAATAATTGGTGAATCTTTCAAAGATTGAAAGAACATCACGAGTTCTTTGTTCACTGCTAAAATCTTTGACAGATTTGAGCAAATTTCAAAAAACTTTAAATGATGCTACCTTCTGCAGCAATCTTTAATGATTTTGAATGTATTCTTCGAGTTCTTTAAATGTTCTTCCATTCTGCAGCTCTTCTTCGTCAATCTTTGACGATTCTTGAAAAATGTGCAAGAATCTTTAAAGTTTCTCCTTCTGCGTTCTCTTCATTCTAGATCTTTCGAGCGTTGTATGCTCTGCTTCCTCCGCAAGCTTCTTACGATGATCTTTTAAGAGTATTACAGACAACTCTCCAAGCTTTGTGAAAAGTCTGTGTGGAGTTCTCTCAAGATCCGTTAAGCTCTGCGCTGTGTTGAGGATCGTGTTGCTCTCCAGTCTGTGTGAAGAGGCTTACTACTGAAGCTCTGATACCATGATAAATTGTGAAGTAAAGAGAAATGCAAAGAGAAAGAATAGAACAATATATTGGAATGTATGAAGAAGAGATTGTTAGAAGAGGTTACAATGCAATGGGAGATAGCTGAGCTAAATAGGATCAAGAAAGACAAAAATAGAAAGTACAACTGTCCAGTACAGCTAGCAGTGTACAATCAGACTGTTGAGGTTACATTATATTTAACAACTATCACCATCCATGCAATTGCTTTATATGCAGCTTCATTTCCCAAAACACAAATTGCCAGAACAGTAAAACGATTTGCTAGAACACATAAAATGAATTGCCAGAACAGTAAAATGGATTTCCAGTAAAATGAATTGCCAGAACAGCAAAACGAATCACCAGAACACATAAAACGAATTGCCATAAGATTAAAATGAATTGTCAGAACAGTAAAACGAATTGCCAATACACTCATAGCCATATTTAAAAATGCCCACCATAATTTATAAACGCCTACAACAATACCAAATGCCCACAGTAAGATATAAACACCCCCATCATTACAAATGCCCATAGACATATATAAAAACACCCACCATCATTTATAAACGCCTACAGTGAAATAAAATGCCCACCTGGTGTCAACCTGCCCTCAGCAGCAGTTTGCCTCCACCAAGACCTTCTATTCGACACGGCCCGAAGAGTCTTAGCTCTTCCAACTCTTCTCGGGAGTTCCTTGCCCACAGTTGTGTCCTCGGCAATCTCCCCTTCGCTTCTCTGGAAATCGGTGTTCACGCTATCGCGAACCCTATGCGCACTTCCCGTGCAATCCAAACCTCCGAACCCCGAGCCTTGATGGTCAACGGTCAACAGCTCGGGATATCACCACTCGCGATATCAACAGCTTGAATTTCCAAACCCCGACCACCGAGGTGCCGATCCCCGATTTAAATGCCACCTGGACTCCACTCACTTCCAAGGCCCCACGCGACCACGTCACCTCACGCTCCGTGTGATCGGAAATCACGGGATCGCGATTTCAACTGTCGCGAAGCCTTTGCATTGGAAACCCCCGAATGCCGAAACCCTGATTCTCCGGATTCGTGCCACCTGTCCCTCTGACAATCGACGGATCCCACGAAATCGGGAAATCGCTACTCGCGATTTCGACGTGCAAGCAACTCTTGCACTCGCCAACCCCGATATGTCGATATACGATGGCAAATGGGTTCTCCCTGCGCTTGAGGGTTAAATCTCGCATTACTCCTCCCAGATCCAACGGTCTGCGGGACTTCGCTATTCTCTCCAGAAGATCAAGTCGTCGATTCTCTTCCTCTTAATGGAATCCCTTATTCCACACCTTCGCCCTGTGTGAACTTCACGGGGGTCTATTCCCACAGCGTAACAAACTATCCCTCCTAAGCTTGTAGACTCTGATTCCTTCAGAGACCTTTACGCCACTTTACGTGCTCGACCTCCAACAATTCTCTAAGTGATGAAGTCATCCAGACCCTGTGCACTCACCTGCAACAGGAATCCTCATCTCCCTTTCCTCATACTCACTTCTGAGACTTCAGTCTAACCCGCACTTCACCTGCACGGCTCAAATAACCCAACACAACTTATGGGTGGACGAAAATGAGAGTTAAACTGCTGAGCCTCATCAACGCACTCTATGCGGATGAATTCTACTGCACTCCATGCAGGAATCTCTTGGCTCAGACAAAGAAACAATTGAAACTCATTCTCGCCTCTCTCCCAGATTTCTAATCTACCATGAAATTACATATGCATCATATACAAGGAAGGCATAACAAGAAGCAAGTATGCAACAACATAATATCAACAGCACACAGAGAATAATCACAACCATGGAATTGAATCAAAGCTTTCCTATTAATTCATTATTTGTACATGGGGATTCTTCACTAGTTCTATGCTCTGCTCTTCTTGCTCTCTATGCTTATCTTCCAATGAATACAATAATACAAAGGAGGGTGCCTATATTCCATTTTCCCTCTCGAAAGTAAAACTGTCTAATCTAGACTTAATTAAATTACATACTTGCATTAAATCTAATAAATGCCTCAGCTACCTAAGGACGAGAGCTTATCTTCTCAAGGTCCGTTACAATGTACAAGTGCGCTTCATTACACCAATGCATTAATGTTTGGTGCACCAAATATCAAAAATACTTCTAAGTTTAAATGTTGGCGCTCTCCAGCTGTCTTTTCTTTGCTCCACGCGTTGGCTCGCTTGATGAGTGAGCGATGCTCCTGCATCATACTCCTCGGCTCAAAAGATTTCATGGGTTCCTGTCCATGAGATCCTGCATGGTGTGACCATGCTTCTGTATGACTGCCTCTGTTTCCCAGCTGGCATCCTCCACTGGGTGATTCTTCCATTTCACCAGGTATTCAAAATATTGCTTTCGCCTGGTCTTCCTTCCCACTCGCTTTTCCAGTATACACTCCATCTGTGGTTTCTGTGCAACTGGTAATTGTTTCTGCCACTGGACCATTGGTTCCTCAGTTCCAGTGTCTGCTTCATCAGCCCTGTATGGGTATAAATCTGAAATATTGAAGATCAGAGATATCTCGATGCCTTCTGGCAACTCAAGCTCGTATGCGTTCTCCCCAAATTTCTTCAGGACTTTGCATGGCCCGATATTCTTCATCTTGATCTTATTATACGTTCCCCTCATGAACCTTTCCTTCCTCAGGTGTGCCAGAACCATGTATCCAACTTCAAACTGAAGTTGCCTCTTCCGCTGATCGGATCTGCGCTTATATTCCTGGTTGGAATTTTGCAGTCGCTGCTTCACCTCCTCGTGAAGTTCTTTCATTGCCTCCGCGAACTCCTCAGCTCTCGCGCTGCTAGTTTCAGCCTGTTCTGACTCCCTGAGTTCAGAAACTCCCCTCGGCTGCGTCCCATACAAGATTTGAAATGGGCTCTTACCTGTACTCCGATTCACCGAATCGTTGTACGCGAATTCTGCCTGTGGTAGGATCTGATCCCAACTGCTGTGATGCTCTGTCACCAGGCTTCTCAATAAATCTCCCAGACTTCTATTAACCACCTCCGTTTGTCCATCTATCTACGGATGGTAAGCAGAAATGAATGCCAAGTCAGTCCCCAACTTCTTCCATAGCGTCCTCCAAAATGACCTATGAACTTCGTATCCTGATCCGAGACTATGCTTCTCGGCAATCCATGCAATCACACAATTTCTTTGAAAAACNATCTTCAAAAACCTGTCCACCACCACAAAGATGGAATCAACTCCTCGTTGTGTTCTCGGTAAACCCAAAACAAAATCCATACTAATTGCCTCCCATGGCCTCTCAGGTATGGGCAACAGCTGATAGAACCCTGTGTTCTATTTGTGGCCCTTTGCGTGTTGACAAATCCTGCATCTGTCAACAAATATTTTTAAATCAGTGCGCATGCCCGGCCAAAAATATGATTCGCTCAGCTTGGCGAACGTTTTATCATGTCCAAAATGACCTGCTAAGCCTCCGCTATGTTTTTCCTTTACCAAATTCTCCCTCATGGAGAAATCTGGAATACACAACTGATTGCCCTTGAACATCAATCCATCCTGGATCAGATAATCAATCCACGGGCTCCGATCCCTGAGCACTGGATTCTCGGCTGCCTCGTATGCTTCTGCAAAATCTGCATCACCTGCATACATATCCTTCAGATTTTCAAAACCCAAGGTCTTAACTCTGAACTCCTGCAGCCATAAACATTTCCTGCTCAAAGCGTCGGCTACTTTGTTATCAGTTCCCGAAATGTGCTTGATCACAAATGTGAAATTTTGCATGTACTCTACCCACTTCGCATGCTTCTGGTTCAACTTCTCTTGTTGACTCACAAACTGCAAAGCATGATTATCACTGTACAACACAATTTCTTTGGGTATTAAGTAATGCCTCCACTTCTTCAATGCTTGTATGATGGCATAAAATTCTTTGTCATACGTGGAGTATTTCAACTTCGCATCATCCAGCTTCTCGCTGTAATATGCAACAGGCCCATCATCCTGACTCAAGACCCCTCCAACAGCATACCCAATGGCGTCACACTTCACCTGAAAGGTCTTCTGAAAATCTGGGAGCACCAGAATTGGTTGCTCTGTAATCTTCCGCTTCAACAGATTGAAGCTCCTTTCAGCCTCTGTTGTCCAATGAAAAACTTTATGCCACTTTTTCACTGTATCCATCATCGCGACGCTAATTCCACTGAAATTTCGAATGAACTTTCGGTAGAAACTAGCCAATCCATGGAAGCTTCTTACCTCGAAAACATTCCTCGGTGATGGTCAATTCCTGATCACATTCACCTTTTCAGGATGCATCTTCAATTCATTTTCCGAGATTACAAAACCCAAATAAATGAGTTCTTTCTGCATGAACGAGCACTTCTTCAAATTTATCAACAGCTTCTCCTGCTGTAGCCTCCTCATTACAATAGCTAAATTCCTCAAGTGTTCAGCTCTGGTCTTGCTGAAAATCAGTATGTCATCCAAGTACACGACCACAAACTTACCGATGAATTCCCTCAGGACTTCATTCATCAGCCTCATGAATGTGCTCGGCGCGTTTGTCAAACCAAACGGCATGACCAGTCATTCGTACAAACCCTCGTTTGTCTTGAATGTTGTCTTCCATTCATCTCCCTCTCTCATTCGGATCTGATGATATCCGCTCTTGAGATCAATCTTCGAAAAATAATTTGCCCCACTCAGGCAATCCATCAAGTCATCCATTCTCGGCAGTGGAAACCTGTACCTGATGGTGATCTTATTTATCGCCATGGAGTCTGTACACATTCTCTAGCCTCCATCCTTCTTCAGACTCAGTATCGTTGGAACGACACATGGAATCAGACTCTCTCTGACCAGTCCTTTGTCCTGCAGATCTTGTACCTGCCTTTTGACTTCCTCGTTCTCCTGAGGTGTCAGTCTGTACGCTGCCTTGTTCAGCAAACTTGCTCCGGGTATGAGGTCAATATGATGACTCACACTCCGCATCGGTGGCAACGAATGAGGTAGTTCATCCATGATAATATTAGCGAACTCTCCCAGTAGTTCCTGAATCTCGTCTGGAAAGTCATCCACTCTTGTGCTTGTCAGGACAATTCTCGTCTTCCTGACAACAAAGAATTGTGGATCTTTGTTCTTCTCCAGCTCTGTGAGAAGTTCTTTCCCACTCATGAGAAGTATGGTATTGGTTACTTCCGGCTTCACTTCTTTATCCTTTATCGGAAGAAATCTATGTGTTCTCCCATCCTTCTCTAAGGTTTATGTGTTCATCCTCCCATCATGAACAACATTTCTATCATACTGCCACGGTCTACCCAGCAGTATGTGACATACATCCATGGGAATGACATCACACAGAATCTCATCATGATAATTCCCAATTTTGAATTTAACTAAGCATTGTTTAGTGACACTTACCCGGTGTCCTTTTTGTAACCACGAGNCATCTCCCTCTCTCATTCGGATCTGATGATATCCGCTCTTGAGATCAATCTTCGAAAAATAATTTGCCCCACTCAGGCAATCCATCAAGTCATCCATTCTCGGCAGTGGAAACCTGTACCTGATGGTGATCTTATTTATCGCCATGGAGTCTGTACACATTCTCTAGCCTCCATCCTTCTTCAGACTCAGTATCGTTGGAACGACACATGGAATCAGACTCTCTCTGACCAGTCCTTTGTCCTGCAGATCTTGTACCTGCCTTTTGACTTCCTCGTTCTCCTGAGGTGTCAGTCTGTACGCTGCCTTGTTCAGCAAACTTGCTCCGGGTATGAGGTCAATATGATGACTCACACTCCGCATCGGTGGCAACGAATGAGGTAGTTCATCCATGATAATATTAGCGAACTCTCCCAGTAGTTCCTGAATCTCGTCTGGAAAGTCATCCACTCTTGTGCTTGTCAGGACAATTCTCGTCTTCCTGACAACAAAGAATTGTGGATCTTTGTTCTTCTCCAGCTCTGTGAGAAGTTCTTTCCCACTCATGAGAAGTATGGTATTGGTTACTTCCGGCTTCACTTCTTTATCCTTTATCGGAAGAAATCTATGTGTTCTCCCATCCTTCTCTAAGGTTTATGTGTTCATCCTCCCATCATGAACAACATTTCTATCATACTGCCACGGTCTACCCAGCAGTATGTGACATACATCCATGGGAATGACATCACACAGAATCTCATCATGATAATTCCCAATTTTGAATTTAACTAAGCATTGTTTAGTGACACTTACCCGGTGTCCTTTTTGTAACCACGAGACTTTATATGGACTCGGGTGCTTAGCTGTTTCCAGCTCCAGTTTCTCCACCATCTCGGATGAAATGAGATTATCGGTGCTTCCGCTGTCCACTATGACCTTGCATTTTCTGTCCTTGGTTGTACAAGCCGTTCTGAACAGTCTGCTCCGCTGCACTGAGTTGTCCACCTCTTTCTCAGGTGCCAAAAGAATTTTGTGTGTCCCAAGCGATCTTCCGCTGTCCACATCCTCATTCTCAGCATCATGCCTCTGTGCCTCTGTGATGTGAGCCTTTCCTCTGTCCAACTTCCTGTCTGGACAATCCATGGCCTTGTGTCCATCTTTTCCACATGTAAAACATGTGATGATTCCTCCTCTGCCCCATCCTCTGCCTCGGGTATGAGGAAATGTGTTGGCATCAGCATATTCCCTTTGCTGATCATCTTGCTGCCTCCTCGGCTCAGCATATTTCTGCCTTTGTTAGATTTGTGGCTGCCTCTGCTGTGAGGTTCCACCTCTTTCAGCCTTACCCTGAAGTCTCTGCCACTCCTCCTTGGGCTTCTGAATTCTTTCTTGGGCAACTGCCTTGCCTCTGGGCTGACTCCTACCTCGCCCTCGCTGACCTTGCTTTCAGCTCATCTTCTCCTCAGCTTTCAGAGCCATTTGATATGCATCCTCGACTATTTGGATGGTAACCATACTCAATTCATCCTGAATGTCATACTTTAGACCATTCAGGTATCTCGCCACCTTTTCGTCATCACTCTCCCGATGACCAGCTCGAATGTTGAGCCTGTAAAATTCTTCGGTGTATTCTTTCACCGTCATCATCTTCTGTCTCAGGTTCTGCATGCGCCTGAACAGTGTGATCTGATAATCTCTCGGAATGAACTTCGCCTTCATCTTGGCGATCATCCGATCCCATCTCTTAATCTTCTGTTTTCCCTTGGAACGTCTGTCTTCCTGCAGCTCGTCCCACCATAAGGCCGCATGTCCTTTCAACTTGGTAACAGCGTGCCTCACCTTCTTGTCCTCTTCGATATCTTCATAATTGAATTAGGTGTCGAGTGCTCGGATCCAATCCAGCAACTCTTCAGTATTTAGACTTCCCTCATAGATGGGAATGTCCATCTTGGTCTTCGAGCTCATCCTCGCAATAGCTCTTATCAACCTCTCTGTCGAGGCATCTTCTGCTGTGACCTCCTCTGCATCATGTCCAACTTCCTCTTCAACCTCGGAATCACTGAACTCTCCTGCGCCAGCTCCACGCCTCTGGGTGGTCTCCATCTCTTCGAGTCTCACCCTGAGATCTCGTATCTGACGTTCCATCTCTAGATTCCCTGCCGGCCTTCCCCTCCTTCGGGCATCCCTGTCTTCACGATCAGGTGACTGCCTCTCTCTTCTGGGCGGCATGGTGAACTCCGCTTCTCTCTGCTACCTGAACAAAGAGAACTCTTCAACCTCGCTCTGATACCACTTGGTGTCAACCTGCCCTCAGCAACAGTTTGCCTCCACCAGGACCTTCGATTTGACACGGCCCGAAGAGTCTTAGCTCTTCCAACTCCTCTCGGGAGTTCCTTACCCGCAGTTGTCTCCTCGGCAATCTCCCCTTCGCTTCTTGGGAAATCGGCGTTCACGCTATCGCGAACCCTATGCGCACTTCCCATGTAATCCAAACCTCCGAACCCCGAGCCCTGATGGTCAACGGTCAACAGTTCGGGATATCGCCACTCGCGATATCAACAACTTGAATTTCCAAACCCCGAACACCGAGGTGCCGATCCCCGATTTAAATGCCACCTGGACTCCACTCACTTCCAAGGCCCCACACGACCACGTCACCTCACGCTCCGTGTGATCGAAAATCGCAGGATCGCGATTTCAACTGTCGCGAATCCTTTGGATTGGAAACCCCCGAATGCCGAAACCCCGATTCTCCAGATTCGTGCCACCTGTCCCTCCGAAAATCGACGGCTCCCACGAAATCGGGAAATCGCTACTCGCGATTTCGACGTGCATGCAACTCTTGCACTCGCCAACCCCAATATGCCGATATACGATGGCAAATGGGTTCTCCCTGCGCTTGAGGGTTAAATCTCACGTTACTCCTCCCAGATCCAATGGTCTGCGGGACTTCGCGATTCTCTCCAGAAGCTCAAGTCGTCGATTCTCTTCCTCTTAATGGAATCCCTTATTCCACACCTTCGCCCTGTGTGAACTTCACGGGGGTCTGTTCCCACAGCATAACAAACTATCCCTCCTGAGCTTGTAGACTCTGATTCCTTCAGAGACCTTTACGCCACTTTACGTGCTCGACCTCCAATAATTCTCTAAGTGATGAAGTCATCCAGACCCTGTGCACTCACCTGCAACAGGAATCCTCGTCTCCCTTTCCTCAGACTCACTTCTGAGACTTCAGTCTGACCCGCACTTCACCTGCACGGATCAAATAACCCAACACAACTTATGGGTGGACAAAAATGAGAGTTAAACTGCTGAGCCTCATCAACGCACTCTATGCGGATGAATTCTACTGCACTCCATGCAGGAATCTCCTGGCTCAGACAGAGAAACAATTGAAACTCATTCTCGCCTCTCTCCCAAATTTCTAATCTGCCATGAAATTACATATGCAGCATATACAAGGAAGGCATAACAAGAAGCAAGTATGCAACAACATAATATCAACAGCACACAGAGAATAATCACGGCCATGGAATTGAATCAAAGATTTCCTATTAATTCAATATTTGTACATGGGGATTCTTCACCAGTTCTTTGCTCTGCTCTTCTTTCTCTCTATGCTTATCTTCCAATGAATACAATAATACAAAGGAGGGTGCCTATATTCCGTTTTCCCTCTCGAAAGTAAAACTGTCTAATCTAGACTTAATTAAATTATCTACTTGCATTAAATCTAATAAATGCCTCAGCTACCTAAGGACGAGAGCTTATCTGCTCAAGGTTCGTTACAATGTACAAGTTCTCTTCATTACACCAATGCATTAATGTTTGGCGCACCAAATATCAAAAATACTTCTAAGTTTAAATGTTGGCGCTCTCCAGTTGTATTTTCTTTGCTCCACGTGCTGGCTCGCTTGATGAGTGAGCGATGCTCCTGCATCACCACCGTAATGTATAAAATGTCCACAGTCAAATAAAAATGCCCCCATTTATATATAAATGCCCACTGTAGAGTATGAACACCCACATTGAAGTAAAATGCCCACGATAATATATAAAATGCCCACAGTCAAATAAAAACGCCCCCATTTATATAAAAACACCCATTATAGAGTATAAACTCCCACAGTGAAATAAAATTCCCACGGTAATATATAAAATGGTCACAATCAAATAAAAACACAGACAACAAACGCAAGGCACAACAGGAGTTCGCACAGATCCAAGGAAGGTCGGTAATGTCGAGATCATAAAATTCTTTTATCTAAAATCGATATGCAACAACAGAGTAAGAAGAAATATATTTTTTTTTTAACTGTCACCCAATTACAATCGCCAAGAGTAAGTCAAGAAAACCAATTAATCCAACAAGAACCCAAGAAGAATGAAGTTAAGTATTTTTCATCTCACAATGCCAAAACAAAAATGTTTATAACAATAAGAGAGGGCTAAGGTCCTAATACCTTCTATCATACAAATGAAAAACATACTGTTTCCTTAACTCCCACCTCGAATGATGACCGCGCGCTCCATGTTGCTCCTGCTCCATGCCACTCTCGCTCGCCGATCGTAGAGACTACACCAATACCTCCCAGCCAATTGCTAGGGGTACTATGCTTCCCCCTTAGCCCCCTGAGCCGCAAAGGGGCCACCTAGGTTTGTTCCTTCATCAACATCAATGTGACGTGCCCTTCAGGACGCACCACATGCTCCAAGGGTGTCACTCGCCTCGTTCATTTCTTCTGCACGACGTGCCCTTTAGGATGCACCACATGCTCCAAGTGTGCCACTCACCAACTTGCATTTATTTTGGGCGATGTTCCCTTCAGGATGCACCACGTGCTCCAAGGGTGCCACTCACCAACATGACTGATTGGTAGGCATCTATAACCCCTGGAGTCAACACTCCGCCAGGTGAACTTGTGGGAGACTAAGGGCTCTAAGGAATAAGGCCCCCACCTTATTGCG
>SNQJ01S0169825.1:5800-20662 GCA_010110895.2 Picea sitchensis
AAGAGCTTAGTTGTGGGGGTCCAAGAGCCCTCCCTTGGAGGAAGAAGGGACCCATAGTCCTCTTTCTTCTTGTTGTTTTCTTTCACTAATATAATCCTTGCCATTGGTGACATGAATCTTATTGGTTTTTTGTCCTTATGTCCTTATGCTCAATAGTTTAGTTGTTCTTTTATTTCTTAGTTTAATTCTTAGTTTGTTCTTTTATATTTATTTCTCTAACCTTTTCCTTTACAGTTGTCTTTCTTAGCTAACCCAACTAAGCTTGTAAGCACCTCTGTTTTCCTCATTTAGGTGACAAACGAGGCGCAACAGATTGGCGACTCCACTGGGGAAAGGTATCAATTTCCTACCCCATTTGGGTTTTTCTAGCTCTTCTTTTGGTTTATTTAACCTGCAGGTACCTTAACCGGCCCAAGATGACCTAAAAAACATCCAATTCAAAATTGAATTGAGAGAATTCCAACCGGAATTTTATTCATGGACGTGTGTCGGTTGTGCGTGGGTTTATGGCCCACAGTCGCGCATCATGCACATGTGCGCCAAAATCACAGTGTTGTTCTGCGCACGTGCGCCCAAAAGCCTGTTTCAGTCTGTGCACAGGTGCTTAGTGCGCCTCTATCTACTCTGAGACCCGCACACATGTGCATAAAAATACACATTGTAAGGTTTTTTGTGATTTGGGAAAGGCCCCTCGCCTTCTTAAAAGTGATTTCATGCATATTGTAATCTGCACCACACTTAGTTCCCTCTTCATATAAAGGGATTAGTCAAAACACATAGGCACTTAGGGGGTTTAAAATCATTATTTCATCTTTTTCTTTCATTTTTTCCACATGGATGGCTTGCTTTGACTAAAAGTATAAGTTGGAATTATTTGTAATCACAAAAAACTTGCATTGAGAAAAGAAGTTGGATAACAATCATTTAGTATGCTCTTCTCTCGCGCTTAAAAGCGACCTTGAGAATCAGAAAGAGGATTGTAGGACAATTTCATCTCCCTTAAAAAAGACTAAAACCTTTAGGAGAGGAAAACATCCCCCCTCGGGACTCCTCTTAGTTTATTTTTCAAACACATCTTAAGATTGTAACGGGCCCATACATGCCCACATGCTACAAAGATAGGATAGTGTTGAAATTTACTTTATTAGATTAAATCACTAGGGAAGTTTAAAGTTTTTGTATCGGGTCCATACATGCCCACATGATCACAATCTAGGATAGTTTCAAAGCTTTTCTTAGATTAAATCACAAATAGGGAGTTAAAGGAATAGTAAAGGACCCACATGTCCACATGCTAGTTTCCTAGGGACTTTTGGAATTACGCAAGGTTGTACCAAAGGCATTTAGTTAATTAGGTAATCAACACTTGTAAGGACCAATCAAAGTCCACATGCAGCAAGGTGACACCTAATTAAATAAAACATTGGCACACTTTCACTCATTCACACACAAAAGTCACTTATCACTCACATAGTTTTCCTCTCGAAACATGGAGATCAAAGTAACTTTCCTCCAAAGGGATTATGAAACACCCCACCCTTTTCTTGATGAAACTATCCACTCCCATTTAATTTCAACGAGGTTGGTTCACACCCCCAATCTCTCAAACAACCACATCTAAATTTTTTCCAAAAACTCACTACGTTTTCCTCCACATGAGGTGCCAAAACAAATTTTATAGTCTAGGTAGGATTTAGGGGATAGGCATCCAAATAATTCCCCGTTATCTGGTTCTCACATTGTCAAAACAATAGAAGTTGTCAAATAGGGAACTGAAAATACTCCAAGTCAAGTGTTCCTAACACCATAAGGCAGGGAGATACCCATGAAGGGTTGAAGGCCGAGGTCCAGTATTTTTGTGCATCCCCCCTTGAGGCACCCACCTCTTGGACGGGATCCAGCCCGTGACCCATTTCTTAGGCCGAAAATCTAAATGTCGCACTTTGACCGAGGTACCTAGTGACCAAATTTTAGGACATCTACCCAAGTGGAAATTGTGAGCTGCAATTGCACCTTGATCGAATTTTGTCTAGCTATTGGGAAATATCGCCAGCTCTTTCGGGATATGCCCCCTTTACCCCTCATTATAACTAATTATTCCATCATTCACTAGTTTCTCTTCTGGTGACTTCAGACCCTACTGTTGAGTACTATTGGAAGGTCCAGTGCTATTTGAGAGGAAGGACGTTACATCTTTTAGGACACGAGCATTTGTTTTCTTTGATTGCCCACACGGAAAAAACCCACTTATCCACATATATGCTTCTTTTTCAAAACACCTTATGTATGATGCACCTTTGAATACATTTTGATTTAGATATATATTGTGTAAAGTTCAAAAAATTGCAACAAAGGCTCTTGTTTATTTTACTCTTACCACAATTCGCACACATCCACTCAGCTAGTCGGACGTCATAGGGGACCCATAGAACCCCCGTCGTTCCAGACGCTTGCTAAACCTCCCTCCTATTTTAGAGGGAGTTACTAGTCTTGCCAACCCATCGGCACCACCTTCACACACTCCAGTGAGTGCCACTATCTTAGGATCAGATTTTCTTGGTTCCACCTTACTTGGGTCTAATTCCCAAGGTCCACAGTCCACTTTCCCTCCTTTACACGGAAGTAGGGGGCCAACTTCCTCTCAAGGGGGAAGTACCAACCCACCTAGTCCCCCTCAAGGGTTAGGTTCACAAACCACTCACATCATGGATGGAACTAATCCTCCGCCACCACTCCAGATGTCATATTTGGCCTCTCTTAACATACCAGATCTAAGCAAACTCACAAATGATCCTATATTGCATGACCCCACATGGCCTGCAATGCCTACCAAACTACCTTCAGACATCCCCAAGTTTGAAGGAAAGACAGGGGATGACCCTGCCAACCATGTCATGACTTTCCACTTATGGTGCTCTTCCAACATCATTATGGATGATTGCATCTGACTACGATTATTTCAACACACACTCTCTAGCCCATCAGCCAAATGGTATGTAGATGAAAAATCGTGGTCCCATGCGACTTTTGAGTCCTTGCCCAAAGAATTTTTTACTTTCTTCCAATTACCAATCTGCCATGACAATGGTCTTGAACTACTCTCTAATTTTAAACAAACCTCAGCCACACATATCGTTGATCACATTCACGAGTGGCGTCGACGACGTAGTTTGTGCAAAGCAGAAACCACCAAACAACATTTTCTTGACTGGTTTCTCAGATCACTTCTCTCTCTCCTCGGTAAAGATGTGGCTTCCACCTTCCCCCAATCATAAGAAGAAGCCATCAGTAAGGCTCAACAATACGACCTCATCTATTCACAATCAGGGTACTTATACACAGTACTTCCTGACCTCCCAAAACCTATGCCATTCGGCCAAGACAAACTTGGGATGTCTCACTCAGCAGAAGGATTGATTGGTAATACCATGCACCAGAGTCCACAACCCCAACAACAACCGATGTATGGCACACCTCAATATCCACCGGCATATGGGGGAACCTCTTATTACCCTCCACCCCCTTATCACCAACCATAGCTTGTTGCTAATCCTCCACCTATCAGTGGGCCACCACCGCCACCTACAATACACCCACCTATCCAAACAAGTTCTGGTACTCCCTCTACCTCAGCTTATACTCTAAGTACCAACGAAGGCACCACGCCTTCCTATGTACCTTACGGATCAAAACTCCCAGAGAATCCGTACTTTCCATTTCCTGGTCCTCCACCGCCTATGGCCCCACCAGAAGGACACCCTCATGCTGGGGTGAATTTTGTTCAACCCTCTCTCGTTCAGTAATATAAAAATTTTGAACAGCTGAATACGAAAAATCCGACCCATCAGTCGAATAATGCCAAAAAGAAAGGAAAAAACAGGAACAATAGAAACCCAGGTCAAGGTGGGAATCACTCCCAACATAACCAACCTACTGGGGGCAACCAAAATCAAGGGAATCAGAACCCCTAGGGGGGCAATAACAATAGGTGTCAAGGGACAAATAAAAATACTATCAGAACCACCTTCCCTTGCACCCTTTGCGGTGATTTCGGTCATTATACTCATCATTGTCCCCAAATCGATGATTTTAAATGAATGAAATACTCAGGAAGTGTACCACACTTTCCAGCACCACCTGCCCCTCAGCAGGTCCCACAACAATATGTGGAACAACCACCCCCAGTCGTACTGCAGAATCCCATTCTGCACTAGGGTGTCCTGAACACCCAATAGGACATGCAGCCTACCCCACCACAGTTGGGACAGTACCTCAATCCAAACAATCTCGTAGATCGTACTATCCTCCTCACTAGTGAGGAAGAAATCCTTCTACAAACACGTAGTCATCAATACTGTGCACCCGCCAAGTCTCCTCCCATTTCTCCATAAACAATCCCAGAAACAACGAGGCCCCCGTCGATGAATCCTCTCCCTAACGCCGAAACACCTCTTCGCATCCCTCGCATCCCATTGGGCAGGAATATCCACAACCCCCAGGCTAGGGCGGCTCATAATTATAGTTTGGTCGATGACTTAGCACAATCCCCAACTGCCATGTCAGTCTTAGAAGTCCTTCAAACTTATCCCACTCAGCAGAAATCATTACTTTCCGCTTTGGGGGTAGTCAATCCCATGGATACTCAACTCATCACATTTGATCTCGACAGCGGAGAACCTCGCCTTCCCACTCTAATCGTTTTTCAAATCCCAGTAAAAATTTGGAACATTACAGTTCATCGGTGCATCATCGATGAAGGTGCATCCACATGCATTATGTCCAAGTCTGTATGGCAGAAACTTGGTTCCCCCAAACTCATACCATCTGCCATTACCTTAAGAGCTTATGACGGATGACCATCTTCTCCCAAAGGGCTCTTCCAAAATGTCCCTGTAGAACTTGGGGGCAAGACCATTCTCATCGACATTGAAGTTATCGATGCCCCACTCGATTATAATATCTTGTTCAGTCATAGCTACATGTACACTATGAACGCAGCTTCCTGTTCCATCTTTCGAACAATGATGTTCCCCCATAACGGGAAGATCATTACCATTGACCAAGTTTCACATTATGAGCTTAACCCTTCTGCCAACATCAATAACATTCTCCCTCTCATCCACACGAGTCATGACACATACCCACTCAACGAAATGGGTCCCGAAATTTTCAAAGACCCCTCATTGTTAGGAACTTACCATGGTGCACCACCGCTCCTTCATCCTTCCAATCAAGTATGTGTCGTATCACCCAATGGAACTGACATGGAGGATACCCTTCCTCCCAGGGAGTCTTCTATCATATCTGACGTCCCACTAGTCGCAGAGCTCCTCCCTCCCGAGCCTCCTGCGAACTCGTCGACTCCACCAGTTCACGATTTCACCTCTCCCCAAGGCCATATCCCAGTTTGGGAGACAGTTCCCCAAGCCATTACGCAAATCCCCTTCTTTTACCCTCCACCAGGCGTACAAGATTTCCAAGTAGCCGCAACACTTACCATCCCTAATATGGTGTTAGCAATTCCAGTTTGGTATTTACATCCACCAAAGATGGTTCCTCAACCATTCCTTCCCCCCCAAACGGAAGGAATCCCAATGACAATTCCCATACTCACTCCCACCATACCCTCTACACCTCCACTCACTAACCTCCCTGCCACAGCTGGGGGCAGGAAAAATAAGAAGGAGCCCACAACTCCACTTTCCCCACATGTCCAACCTCCTTGCGCACTATGTGAGAAAGATGGACACCCAACCAACAAATGTCCATCTCTACCCGAGTTACGTAACCTAATTCCATTCAATCAAACACCATCACCACTCACCATTGTAGCAAGTACTGCCGCTACCTCCCCTAACGTAAGTAGCAAAAGGCTGTGAACCAAATTCGCTTGCGCTATATGTTCAAAATATGGCCATTATACACACCATTTCCTAGCACTACCACACTTCTGGCAGACATTAGTTGCAGTACGCCAAAGCTTCTAGAATGAACCCAATCCAGCTACATCATCCCTACCAAAAATCATTGACATCCATTATGTCACGACTTCATTCAATGAACATATGAGATGCCCTTGCTATCTATGTGAATCCTTAGATCATTTTACATACCAATATCCTATGTTCATTGAATACAGGCAATGCCAATCAATCCTAATTCAAACCCCCGCGCCTCCTATAGAATTGATGGTTGACATTACCTCATCACTAGAGATTCTTCATATCATTTCTCTTAACCAGAGGCACTCCCTATTCCTCCGTGGTTCTTGGACGACTTATCCGAGGATTTACCCCCAAATCCCCCCAATTCTCCCATTCATTTCCCTACGGAAATTTTACATCCAACTACCACTGGTACTCCTCAATACTTCAATATTTGGTTTATGTCGAGCAAACCATTGCAATATCATTGCATCGTTCCCCTTGCTTCTTCATCACCCGAGGAAAACCACATAGTGACAGTCATTACTATCGGCCCCTTTTGTAAATGGGGCATTGACTTCATGACTTGTAATCCCTCATCCAGAAATGGACACAAATACATTGTTTTCGCAGTCGATTACTTCACAAAATGGGTTGAATCCATGCCCACCTTCAATAACACCACTGAAACTGTAGCGCGTTTTTTCTTTAATCACGTCATATCCCACTTTGGAGTACCACTCTAACTAGTTTCCGATCACGGGAAACATTTCGAGATTGAGATTTTCGTCGAACTCTCATCACGGTTGGGATTCTCCCACAAGTTTGCCTCACCATATTACCCTCAGTCTAGCGGTAAGGTTGAAGTAGTTAACAAGGTCCTCAAAACCATGTTGCAGTGCATGGTTAACAAACATAAGACCAATTGGAATCATATGTTATTTTCCGCGCTATGGGCTTACCGTACGGTCGTGCAAATGGCCACTGGTTTCACACCATTTCATCTAGTCCATGGGGTCAAGGCCACTTTTCCTATCGAATGCGAAATTCCCACCATACACACCACAATTGAGCTATTACCCGACACTTCTCCAATGGAGCAGCGTTTGTTGAACTTAGAGTCCCTGGATGAAGATCGTCGATCTTCATTACATAACAATGAGGCAGCCAAAAAATGGTCAAAGGCCACCTTTGATCGCCATGTCAACCTTCGCTCATTTCACGAAGGTGACCTCGTCCTTGCTTATGATATTGCTCATGATACCCTCGGTCACAGCAAATTCGAGTCACTATGGCATGGCCCCTACATTATCCAACATTGCCTCACCAAAGGCGCCTACATCCTAGCTTCCCCCGAAGGACTCTCTCTCAAAGAACCCGTCAACGGGTTATACTTAAAGCAATTTTACGCCTAAGAATAGCCATTCTACATTAGGTTATTTCTTTTATAGTGTTTTTAATCTTTTTTTCCATCCCTCACGTCTAAACTATCATTTGTGTTGTTGACAAATACTTCCTCCACCGGCCTACCACATCGGTTACGCCGATGGTGCCAGTCGTTGGACACAAAATCTTGCTTCGGCAGCTTGGGCCCTCTATTCCCCCTCACATGAACTTCTCCACTCTAGTGGCATATGTTTGGGTTCAACAACCAACAACCAAGTCGAGTACACTGTCATCATTGGCCTCCTCGTTGATGCCCATCATCATCGTATTCGTCACCTTAGCATCTTTCTTGACTCCCAACTAGTCGTCCTCCAGCTCAACAATGTGTACCGTGTCCGTGATGCTTGCATCTTTTGCAAATACCTGCAAGTTCGACTTTTATCTTGACATTTTGATTTAATTACATTTACACATATTCCAAGACAATTGAATCAAATTACAGATAACCTTGCTAATATTATACTCGATTGGCATATATCACATCAAGATATCTCTACACACACATAAACCATCAAGAGCCTATCACAGCATATATAGATTAGACATCATCAACACATTAAAAAACACATGTAAACATCACAAAGACCCCAAAATGTATACTCATATATATATAAATCGGTCAAATAGTGCCATCAAAATGTTTACATACAAATAAAAAACATCGTATACAAAATCCGCAAGCTAGTGAAGCACCTCGGTACAAAACTGGTCTCACTACACCAAAATGGGCTCACCAGCCTATATACAAAATACAAACATACATAGAGCGACACTCAAGGTGCCTCTAGAGAACCACCTCCTGCCCCTCCCTCAGGCGGTGGTTCCCCACCCACTACTGGTCCCTCCGGACCTGGAGGTAACCGTCAGGTCATCGCAACACTTGCTACTACTTCTCGCTACACCACGGTCTACCACGTCAGTGGAAATCCCACACACTGCTACATGATTCCCTCATCCTGGATGTGCGACCACATGCCCTCAGGCACGCCCTGTAGCACCACCTCCAAGCGGTGGTGAATATCCTCAAAATCTCCCCCGGCCTCCACCGGAGGAGCATGCAATGGCCTGGCACCAGGGTCATCAAAACGGCGTCTCCTAGAAACTCTCTCATCACCGGCTAGTCTCGCCTCAACGTCTTCATTCCGAAGTCTCTCTCCTGTCCGCGGCCCTCCCCACGGCGGTCTCCCCGGCTCCTGGCGAGCTAGTGCTCTCATCAGCTCAACCTCGCACCCACGAGGTCCCACATCTGCACATACAAACAACCAAATGATAGTATCAGCATCTGTACAAAATACACATGTCATGCTATCTCAAAAATCAACATATCAAAATCACAAACATACCTCGGTGGTCAAACACCTCCCCTGGTGGTAACACCATATCCAGATCACCTCGGAAGTCAACACCACAGTATGGATACTGCAGTATGATCTGCGACATCTGTCACCACACATGTGCAGCCTCGGCCATGAAAAAATGGCCACCCTCACCACCACCGTGGAGAATAAAAATCATCGACCATCGCCTCAATCACGGCCCTCATGCACTAGGTGCACCCAATAAAACTCTAGGGAACAACATCAGCACCCTCTCCAAAAACTAGGCCACCAATATGGACCCAAAGGCAAAGTCCCCTGAGTCTGCATCCCAACATCTGTCCAGCTGCCCTACCATCTTGGCATGCAGCATCAAACCCCAGGAAAAATTCTCTTCGACCAGTGCCCTCCCCATAACCCTCAGCTGACCACCACTAATCAATTAAGTCGTGAGGGACCCATACACCCTCACAATCATCGTTACTACACAGCGATGAGCTAAAGCATCCATCGCCTCGATACTCACTACGGAGCCTGACATAAAGTTCTCCCTCGAACAATACCTCTGGCCCAAGGTAGCTAACTGCACGTCCACAGGTAACACAGGCTCCACTGGTAGGGGAATTCCCCGAAAAGGGAGCCCAGTCAGAAAGTATACATCCTCCACCACAGTGAAGGCAATCTTCTCTCCCCGCACCATAAAGCAATGCAGATCCAGACTCCACATCCAGATCAGAAACTGCAGAAGATACTCCTGTGCTCGTATCAATGGGCACTTGAAGAACTTCAGCAACCCACAGGCTGCCAAAGTGGCACGAACCCCTGGCTCCTCAATAGCCATGGCATCCCTCAGCTGTGATCAATCTCGCTCTCACCAATGGACTGGCATCATGCAAATGATCACCTGCAACCACATAATACAGTCCTAGGTCATCCATATTGACCATAAAACACATTAACATATCCAAAAAGATAAATTTTTCACCCGTCAGCCTTGCCCCCAAGGCGCGGTTGTTTAACCCACAGGAACGCACATATGTGCACCTGTTCACCCCACAGGCACACATGCATGTGCGCCTGTCCATCCCACAGGCACGCATGCATGCGCATTTGTCCTCCCTACAAGGGCACCTCCATGCGCCCCTATCACGAACACAGGCGCGCATTGTCCACTACACAGTCGCGTACCCATGCGTAGCTTTGTAGCAAATAGGCACGCATACCATGCACGCCTTTATCCCCCCTATGGACTCACCCATGCATGGCTATCTGGATAATAGGCACGCACCCGTGCACGCATATTTTCGGATTTCCCGTGCACTGGGGGGCCCACACCCATAAAAACCCTTGTATGGCCCTCCATACAGGCCCTGCCCACAAATTGAAAACCTACTTCTATGCAGGATGATAAGACTACTAACCTGAATCTCGCTGGTCCTAAATCGACTACCTCATTCTCCCAGAATATCCAAATCTCCTCTGAATACCTCTCATCCAGTCACTCTGACAACAAGTACAAATGAGGTGGCAATGTGGGCCCTAAATCTATATATAGGCCTTTCCTCCAAACTTCCAAACACCATTCTGGGAGATTTGGGTGTCCATTTTTCTATCTGTCTTCAGCCACGGGATCAACATCTTGTCATCTACATCAAGACAGCCCCCGAGCCATTTTTTATCCTTAGCCCCCGGGGCGCCATTGTTTTTCATACCCCGTCCAGGTACACATGCTCATGTTCAAAATTATCAAATAAATGCTTGTATGTTCGAATCTCTTCAGATATTGTTCACTTCGGGTATTTGGTTTTCATGTGTGCAGGTACTTGGTCATCATACATCAACGCAGCCCCTTCAGGTATATAATCAACACTGGCATGTAATCATTCCCTCTGAATCTCAATTACATCTCCAGTCACATCCTTTGAAATTTGGCTTTAGGATCCCCATCTCTGGCTTTGCAGTACCGACACCTCCATTGCATTTTAGGTACTGTCACCCAGTAGCACTCTCCCCCACATGATTTGTCCCATTCATAGCACCCTTTGGCACTTTGACACTCATGCTGTTTTTTAACCCTTTAGGGATGGGAGTCCCGATAGTCTTACATCATGTCGTGAATCAGCCACATACTCCTTCTCCTCATTTTGCTAGCTTTCCCAATGGACTCCCAGATTATCTCTTCAAGGTTCTATTTTGACTGCACCTCCGCAGTATCATTAACCCTCCATTTCATCCACAATCAGTTTTCCCATCCGCAAATTTCCCTCCATTTCACTTACCTCATACAGAAAACCACCCATGGGGCCCCCAACCTCCACCAGTTCTCCAAGCAAATTGCACCCTCACCGACTCAACCATATTACATTGGGGCACCCATTTCTGTATTTGTACACTCATCCCAAATTACTCTTTATAAATTGTAAAAAGCCTTTGTTTCCAGCATTTACATATCTTTTTGTCGTCACCTTTGACGACCTTCTTCCCTTTTTGGCAAACGCAACCCGTGTCACCCTTGGTTGGGGCACTCCTTATCATCTACCCCTGTTGACATCATTCGTATACTCTGAGTATTCCACCGGCCACTTACCTCTGCCCTCTGATTTTATTCACTTTGTCCCACCTCTGGCACAACTTATCTCATGTCTTGTTATCCCCCTAACACTCGACCTAGTTGAACGGTTGCAGCCACTTATACTTTGCACATACCCCCAACCAAGGGCAGTCTTGAGTCTTCATACATATTGATTTCGTCCATGTACCTCCTCAGTTCCTAACCTCACCTAGTAGATTTCATGAAGCCCTTTGCTTCTTAGAGTCGTGTCCCCCTTTTTGTCGACATCAACACAGTTTCTAGAAGGGAGACAATATCTTGACTCTCATTACCTTTCCAATGAGAGGTCTCGGACGGCACAGGGAGAACCAAAATTGCTCCCTACTGTCGTTGACCCCCGTAACATTCGACTTCAACACTTTCTCATGTTACGGTGGGTCTTACTTTGTGACTATCTCAGTTGTTTCTTATATTTTCCGAAGACCTCTGAACTTGGTTGGGATATCAATGCCCACAACATCTGTGATACTCCTTACAGGTGTCATTGCCTACTATTCAAAGTATGTTCCTCCATAGAATTATCTTCTTCTTATATTACGACCGCCCCCGAGGGCACTGTAGTTGTCTACATCAACACACCGTTTCAGTTACTATACAATACCATTCTTTTTTGAGTTACATGACACGAGCATGGGGCATGCCCGCCTCGTTTGTACACAATTTATTTTTTACACACCTTATGGAAGGTTGGGTTCTACAGGTTCCCTTCTCCCTCCAACGGGTCTCTCTTGATACTCTCACTATCGCTCTCTCTTACAACGAGACTCTTAGTAGAAGAAACATTGATGAATTTTGGCTATACGTATGCTCCTAACCTCATCCATCAGGGGGCATCTGTTATCACTAAAATTTTGTCTGCAAATGGTTACAGGAATCTAGCATCGTCAAATAGTTATGTGGTCACCCATGGACCAAAATTACCATAAAATCATTTCCAAAAGGTCCAAAACTATACAACCAGTGATAAAATTAAAGTGCGTTATGACTACACAGGGCGTGCACGCACATGCGCTATCCAGAAACGAAGGAAAAGTGCACATGCGCATGATGCGTGACTGTGGTTGCTAAAAGCCACGCACATCTAAGAACGGCACATTTATGAGATTGGTCGGCCTCCCACCTACTTCTGGTTCAGCTTCCAAGTTGATTTGACACCCAAATCTTGGCTGAATCCGACTGGGTGGCTGGTCAAAGACCTAAAAATGCCCTAAATAGCCTCTTTTCACACTATAAGTTGGTTGCACAATACCTCAAAGAGGTGCTATAAAACAAGGCCATGGGTGCACTTCATTTTCAAGGAATTCATTAGCAAAGTTATGTTGTTACTATTCTCTTGAGGAATCCTCTATTCTCATCAAGAGTATACTAGCACCATTACATTGGGCAATCCATCTCACCTCTTGAGTGGATTAGCTTGGGATTCTTTCACCATTTCATTCAAAGTTGTAAGAAGAGCTTAGTTTTTGGGGTCCAAGAGCCCTCCCTTGAGGAAGAAGGGACCCATAGTCCTCTCTCTTCTTGGTGTTTTCTTTCACTAATATAATCCTTTCCATTGGTGACATGAGTCTTATTGGTTTTTTGTCCTTATTTCCTTATGCTCAATAGTTTTGTTGTTCTTTTATTTCTGAGTTTAATTCTTAGTTTGTTCTTTTATATTTATTTCTCTAACCCTTTCCTTTACAGCTGTCTTTCTTAGCTAACCCAACTAAGCTTGTAAGCACCTCTGTTTTGCTCATTTAGGTGACAAAAGAGGCGCAACAATAAGGAAAATATGCTCATTTGGAAATGAGATAGTCACAATAGTGTCCTTATGTTCCTTATGAAATTTCAACATTATCTTATCCAAAAACTAAATATTTCTTGGACTTATCCGATCTAGGGAAGAAGAGTGCTTCCCAACATGTCATCATCAATAAGTCCCCCATGAGACTCTAGGGTAGAAAATAAGGTTGTAATACTATAGTCAACTGGGGCAGAAGAGTGCATCTCAAACAAGCCATCATCAATCATTCCCCCATGAGACTCTAGGGTGTAAAATAATGTTGTAACACTATATTCAACCAAATTCAACCACAATCAACCATAACAAACCAGCATCAATTATAAATAATTAGATTAAATCAAAGTAATTGAAGATCAACAATAATAATCCAAATTCAACCATACATAATCACAACCATTCATTAACTGCCATAATTATTCATAGTCAATCAAAGTCAACCATAAATAAAGAAGGTCAACTAAAGTAATTTAAAATTAATCATAGCTGACTAAAGTGATTGCAACTAAACTCAAGTCAATCAATTTCAACTGGAGCCAACCGTAATCACCCATAAAAAAACTAATTCAATCATGGTAAAGAAATGTGAACCATAGTTATGTTATAATCAATATCTATTGTTAATTATTAGTAAACTAGAATATGCAAACCAAGAATAATATATTTCACCTAGATTTATTGTAGAAATGATATATTGAAACCACAATAGAAAATTAAAAAATAGAATACTGTAAAATATTATACCTTAATTTATGAGAGTAATGTTCATTTTCCTCATCGAGGGGGAAACCTCCAATTGAGAAAAGATCTAATTACAATATGCTCCACCAAACATATCTATACATTGATTCTACTTTATTATAGATTTGTATCTACATCCTAGGAACATTCTAGAGAATGAACTTTCTAGTAGGTGAAACCTCTAGTAAACCTTCTTACAATTATTGATTTCACACTAATACATGGGCCTTATTTAGTATATATGGCCTTCATGTGTATAAACCTATATTTATATGTTTGGATTTAGGGTAGGACCCTAACATGCCATCCCCCTTAAAAAGTATCATTTTCCTTATGTCTAGAGATTTGGGAATTGTTGAAGGATATTCGTTGGTGCACATGTGGTATCCTTTGATTTTTTATTCATCCACTATATTATAACCTCTTGGATAGTTCATTGGAAAATATGATGCTCTCTTTTGTCGAGGATGATCCTTGGCTACAACCAAATGGAACCTTTTTCATCACATTGTGGAAATTACATTTGACTACTTTCTTTTAGTATTATACATGAAGATTAGATGAATTTTAGAGTGTCTTACAAGTTCAATTTGTAATCCACTGGTCAAATACATTTGAGGATCTTGTAGGGGACATAAAACATGGGATAAATATTATAATGGTAGTTTTATTTGAGGGAGGTCTACTTATAAGGATTAATATTAATGAAAACTTGATTCCCTTCTTCAAAATGACATTCAAAAATCTGTTTATTAGACTACTACTTCATCCTTTTCTAATCCGTGACTAGATCATCCTTAAGAGTGTAGAAATTTGCGGCCCGAGATGAAATGGTTTTCTCTACCTCCTACATCTTAGCTACTCCAGTTAACTAGGACAATAATTATGTGGGTTGTTTTCCATAGACAACATCAAAGGAAGTCATTTGAGTGGCATGATGATAAGTTGTATGGTACCACCATTCTACTAGAGGTAACCAATGAACCCATTTGGATTGTTGTTATGAATAAAATCACCTCAAATATGGTTCCAAACACTTATTAG
>SNQJ01S0169825.1:25657-35770 GCA_010110895.2 Picea sitchensis
GTGAATCTGTGTCTAGAAATTTTGAATTCTTTTCACACTTTCATAGATTAAATGAATTAACTGAATAAGATATATGCAACTCAATTAATTATTCATAAACATGTATAACACAAATTGTATGAATTAAATAAAATATCATTCTTTTATTTATTTAACTTAAATGAATACAAATAAAAACAATCCTTTAATATCTTCAACTTCAACTGAATATGAGAGATCCAACTCTTTGATACAAGACCTAGATTATATCTCTCAGATCCAACAGATAAATGAGAAATCCAACCCTCATAACAAGACCCAAATTGTTGATCTCAGATCCAACTGAGATGTGAGGAATCCAACCCTCATAACAAGACTTAGCTTGTAAACAGACACCAACCTAATAGAATGAACTTTCATTCAATCCATTATATATATATATATATATATATATATATATATCCACCAAGAAACTCTTAGATTCACCACCATTTCTGGTTTATATAGTATTTCAATAGGTATAGGATTGAACCATCGTGTCTATTGACATAAATCATTACACCTCTTTATTTAATTTTTTAACATAAATAATCGTCTCCTTTTATTATGTAAGTTTCTCAATTAATTAGAAGACTGATCTTGATTTGAATTTCGTCCACATGAGTTGATCACAAGTATGGATCGACTCCTTATATCATTCCCATGCTTTTGTTGCATCCCTAGTTCTTCAATAAACCAGATTTGAGCTTTTACCGACTATTTGTACTGATATGGTGTTAATCTTTTCAAATTACAGGGCTTTAATTGTTTTACATAAATCAAATTCTTCAAAGGCACTTTCTTCAACCCAATGTTCAAATGACCGCAGGCTCAAAACCACGATCTTATCCATTTAAGCGTTGTCACGAGACCAGTGCTGGAACCAATTCCTCTGGACTTCGGCCTTCCTGCATTTTATCAGAGTAATACTTCCCGATGTAAACTTCGTCGAAGTACATATAAGCATTCCCTGTTGACATTATTCCTCATATGCCCTTCGGATAAAAACAAAAGGCTTAACTCATTTTTTTCATGTAGTTATTGAACTTGTCCCTCGATTTTCTTGAGAACCTTCACATGACTAGGAGCTAGGACTGTCTCTCCAGGTATTTGGCTCTCCGAGTATTTGAGATTATTGAACTTTGCAAACTGTATTCATCCGGAGTTTGACCTACCGAAATGGTCATCAAGAGTGCACAACCGGTTGTTGTCGATTAGTACTCCTTACGCTATCCTTCCACTGTACTAGAGAGAATGATCGAGAATGCTCCCGAAGTACATCAACCAATAATATTCGCCATGTGTTACATTTCTGGACATTGAATAAAGGGTATTGAAGAGGAATATTTTTTTTTGATACTCCGATTTCGGAGTGTTAAAGCAACTCTTCTCCACTGGACTCCAAATAGATTCCTACGAACACCAATCAGTAGTGGCCACATGTTACCTCCATATTCATCAATCAGGATCACTCTAAGTTGATCTCCACCATTGGTGTAGTCCTGCTTGATCTAATGGTTTGTATTGCTCCCAATTTTTTTCCCTCAATTTGACGATTGGTTGGATTTCAGAAATTTGTTCCTTTGGTCCCGCTTATCCTATCCTTCCACTTTGTCATCGACGGTTGAGAACTGAGCTGAATTTTCTCCACTATATATAACGGTCGACGTTCACTTCAAGAATTCATATATTTCAATACTTCATGTATTATGGGGTCCACTTATCTTGTCCTTCCACTTGGTTCTATCTGACAATTAGGATAGATCACAAAATGATCTAACGTTTGTGGTTACTCTCGAATATTGAATGGAAGATTAGAATTCCAAGATCCTTCGCGAAGGGTTCTTCTTTGCAGGTTCTGTCTTCTGCTCAATCTGATGGTTTTGGATTGTCTCGAAGTTTCTCAATATGATCTAAAGGTCTATGGATTCTGCATGATCTGATGGTCCAGGATTATCCTGAGAACTACATCAATGAACATGATTCTTTTGGATTTTTACTGTGGGGATTTCAATCCCAATAGCATTTATGTAATTCTCTCTCCCTTCTGATTTTTCCTTCATCCTTTCCATGCTCTGATTCTCTGTGTGTATTCTTTCCCTGCTATCTCTCCTAATCTTTAGGAACATAGGATCATTGTTGATCCTATCATGATCAACATTGATCACAAATTTCTTTTGTTGCAAGGTGATATTCCTCTACCCCAAGGTGATCTTCCTTTTTCTCTGATTATTGTATATGTTTGACTCATGTCTCCATCAATGACAACAAACAATCAATAATGCCAACAATGTTGAGGGGACCTCTTAGGCCCTAATAGTAACAAAGTAAGAATATATGTAACAAGTGGTAAATGTAACTAAATAAAGGATTAGTTGGAGCGGGTGCAACCGCTCCAACCATTTACCTATTGTATAAATAACCCTAAATATGGAATACAAAATTGGAATGGAATTCCTTCCCCACATTTATCTCCTTCTTTCTTGGGATGTGTGTCTTCTTGATGTGCGTTCCACTGTAGTATCTCTTGAATTCTTGCCTCAATTTCTTGGACTACAACAAGGCCTCCTCCTTTCCTAGGAGGGATCGACGTCTCACACGTGTGTCTCATATATTATATATGTTTTTTGTATTTAGCACTTTTTAAAGGTTTAGTGAGGAGTCATCCCCACTCTATGAAAAAATGTTATGTTATGTGGAAAGATGGCCTACGCTAGCCTCATATAAGAAGGCTAGTGCTAGATTTATATTCATCTTTATTTTTCCCTCACCATTGTGGGGTAACACTCATAGCATTTTCACTATTTCATCTTTTTTGGTCTTTTTCACTCATGCACTATTCTTGGAAATGGTATCTTGTGGATGCTTTGCTGATTTTGGATGGATATTTATGTAATTAGGGTTAAATTCTCTTGGTTTCTTGGATGAAGTAAGTAATTTTTTTCAATTTTATGGTATATTATTGATGTAAATGGTGAAATTGCTATTTTGTTTCAAGGATTCTTGTTTTTTGAGATCCTAAGAGAGGAACATAAGTTCTTCTTCCTCTCACAAAGTCTTACTTGTCCATAATTTATGTATTTTTCTTGCTAGGGTTAGAACCCTAACGCCCTAAAATGCTAGTACTTTAGGTTTTTAACACTAGAAAATCAATATTTGATCTAAGTGAAGATAAAATAAGGGAGAAACAATATCTAGGTCCCAATAGTTCTTGCACCCTATACATCCTTCTCCTTAAATTCTAAATCATAAGGCCCAAATGTGCTTGCACCTTACGATTTAGACTCTACCTCATGGTTTCAATTAGATCAAACTTCAAGCTTGAATACATTTGAGACTCCATATCCCTAGAATGGTAAAGGAAATAATATGGAAGTAACTCTTGTGGTGAAAGTAATTGATAAAACCTCTTGTTTTCAAATCTGTCAAGTGTTCTAGTAACTTTACTAACTCCAACCCTAACAAATATGAAATATTTCTTGTTGTTGCTATAAACGTTTGATACATGCATCTAAACTACATTTATTTGTTGCATACACTTATTTAAAGGTGGCTTAATTTTCTTAGAATTTATCTCTACAAATTGGATAACTTTATGCTTGATGAATGCTTACTTTTCATGCTAAACTGCTACATTTTTTAGCACTTTATCTTGTTGTTGTTGCAAAATACTTATTGTTGTCATAAGTTTGGCTTACTGCTGTGATTTTCAAAACCCAAGTGAATTTAAATTGTCTGGTGTTTAGAGAGGTCATTATTTCTTTCTTTATCTTGGTAAGTGTATATATATGTTGTAAATTATTTCTTGTTCCGAGCGTACAACAATCACCTTACAATCTATTTTTCCTTCCTATACCTAGACCAACTAACTAGTGATCAAGATAGGGGATGGTAGGTCTGGATATTAAAATTTCTATTTGATACCTTACTTTCACTAGGGAATCCTCCCTTGTGGTGGACCTCCTCCATCACTAAAACGAGGGAAGATCCTACTTAGGTGATAGTGGTAGTTTCTTCCATAGTTATGCAATATTTGGGGATCTTCTGGTGGGATTTGCACAAGTAAAAATTTCATGATAACAATACCCATCTAAATAGAATCCTCGTGTTAATATAATTTTCATGGTATCACTTTCGATTAATTCCTTTTGGTGCTCCCTCTCACCCCACTGCTAGACAACCATCTCAACAAACCTACAACACAGTCTTGATATCCTTTGTACCGCTCTCTAGTAGCATTTTTTATGGGCCCACATTTATACATATATCAATGATGAAAATATAGACACAAATTGTCCTCCTTGGAAACTTAGTGTGATCAGTTGCATCATAAAATATACCACAACCACTCCTCTACCTAGGAATCTCTTGTTGGCAACAATGACAAGCTTGCCAAAATGGATTCACTCGAAGGCCAACTATCCAAATTTATGAAAATGAAAATTCAATCTATGAATTATCCTTGTAAATACCATCCATCCCAAAATGAAGTAGTTTATTTATCCAATTTCATGAGGCCCTCTCTCTACCCAACTTGTTTGTGACCCTATGACTCAAATGTGGCATCGACTCCCTAAAGTGGATCTCAAAACATTTGATGGATCTAAACCCATAGTGTTACACAATTTTTTTTCACAACTAATGACTTCCACTTATCCTTTATCATCCAAATCACACAAGCTATGATTAATGAAGAAGAACCTTACTTTGAGAGAAAGGAAGCATGCAAAAAGGGTTATACATGTTGTTATGGCATTTAAATACTTAATTTAAGAGAGTGTTACAACTTGCATCCTTGTGGTATGTGACACCCTCAAGTGTCGCATGTTGAACCACTGCAAGGTGTGACAATGTCTTAGGTTTCTTCACTATAGGGTGTGACACTATTTAAAAGGGGAGAAAGAGATGGATTTCGAGAATATTCTAGAAGATAAGCTTAGAGATGAGGTGTTCTCCAATTGGTTTGAATCTAACCTGTACTCCTGATCTTGGGGGATCCTAACCCCTTATCCTAACCTCCTCACCCTTTTCCTCTTCATTCTATAAAATTAGGAGGATTCTCTCATGAGGAAATGCTAATAGTTAATAGAAAATAGTGAATGATCGATAACTTTGCTTCTGGTTTGTCATTGGAGGATTGTTAGTAATTCTTTGGATTTGAGGAATTTGATATTATATTAAGAATTCAGTTGATGGTGATGGTTTTCAGGGATGCATTGTGGGTGTTGGAGTACTGAGCTTGTTGGAAGGAGATTCAAAACATCAAGGTGACTTTGGTTGTAATCTCTTTTCATTTATCATTAATACAATAACATAGTTTCTTTCCCACAAAGGTTGTCTTTATTTGATTATCTTTGTTGCATCTCTCCTTTACCAATTTCATAGGTTACATCAAATTATATTTGTTTATTTCACCTCTGTTGGCTTGTGTCTCTTGCAGGTTCTCATACATAAGTCTCGCGACAAAGAAATTGGAATATAAAATTAGCGAGGAAAACCTTTTATTACAAGGTATGGATATTTTTCTAATTGATAATTTGATTATGTTAACTTAGAGAAAGTTCTATGTTTTGTCTGTTTTGTTCTAGTCTTGGTTTCCGAGTCTAGGGAGGTCATCAGTCTGTGTCTGCATAGAATGATTTTTCTAGTAACACATAGGTTAGGACACTTAAATGGAACATTATTTTTTCTTTCATGGAAGAAAATATGACTTAATGAAACTTCATTTGGGTGTCTTATATTTACACCCTAAATATTTCTAATGGTGGAAATGGAATAATAATTCCCACTAGGGTTACATCGCTTGGGAACAATTTCTCTCATACTTCTATGAATGCTTTGAAATTGACACTCATTATTTGGGATGACTAACCAATATTAAACAATCTAGTGCATTCAAAGTGTTCATCTCTACTTTTTTAGAAACTCCCCATTCTCAACAAAGGCATGCCCGACACTTTTTTTCTAAGAATTATTTATCAGTGGTATAAAAGAAGAGATCTGCGTGAAATTCTTAATGGATATTCCTATTAGTTTCTTGGAATACTTTCAAACATCTTGGGAACCCCAAAATTTTGTAAATTATTAAGTTAAAAATACATCATTTATTCCACATCCCCATCCCACTATCTTCCCCCCTCCAATCCCTCATTTTCCTCCCCACCCCTCAAGGTCTGCAAGTCAACCTATGCTGAGATTGTGGAGGGCCAACTTAAAGGTCCATGCTACAACTATGATGAGAAATATTTTCCTCGGCATAAATTTAAAGAGAAAAAGTATTATGTAATTTTAAGAGGATATTTAATATGATGAAGCTGAAGTTATGCCTCTAGATACTCTTCCTCCACCTATTGATGACATTCCCCCATTTTCTCCACAATATGTGTAACCATATATCTACGTACATGCCTTAATGGGCGTTTCTACCTCCCAAACCATCAAATTGGTTCTCTACATCGATAATCACAAAGTCATTATCTTAATTGATACTGTTAGCACCCATAACTTCATCCAATGACTTGTAGACTGAGAAAAACACTCGTATATCCATTATATGAATAACTTATAGATCATGATTGATAATGGATGTTCCATGAAATGTGTTGGTCATTGTTAAAATGTTCATCTTTAAATGCATGCTTATTCCTTTAAAACACACACATTTTCTATTGAATTCGGTGGTTGTGACATTGTCTTGGGTGTTGAAAGGTTAATGTCATCAGGTCCCAATAAGAGGGGCATCGTTACATGTTGAAAGGAATAATATCCAATTCTATAGATATCATCATCTCTCCCCATTTGGAAAAGCTTCTTAAAAAGGGCAATTCAGGTATTATGGCTCAATTCAATTCCATTAAATACTTTTAGATACCTACTCGACCCAAACATCTTGGCATGTAGTTAGTATTGGGTAAACATCACTCTTCCTTTGAAACACCAGAAGGATACCACCATCTAGAGGTGATAATTACCATTCTATTCCACCCCTACCATGTATCCTCCCACCGAATGTATTCCCATATTGCCATTTGTTTAGCCAAAAAGATGAAATTGAAAAGATCATTTAGGAGTTGCTAGTTGTTGGTTTCATATACCCTAGTACCATCCATTGTTATTTATTAGTATTTATGGTAATTAAAAAATAATGGAATTGAAATGTGTCCTAACTTTTGAGCTCTCAACACAATAACAATCAAGGATAAGTTCCCCATTCAATTCATTGAAACCTTTTAGATGAGCTCAAAGGTGCTCAATTCTTCACTAAACTTGATCTCCACTTAGTATATCACCAATCTCACATAAAAGAGAAAAATATTCCCAAGACTTATTTTTTCACTCATACATGCCACTCCAGGTTCTTGGTGATGCCCTTCGGTCTCTACAATGAACCTTCTACCTTCCAAATTCTCATGAACAAAACATTCCAACCCTTTTTATGTCATTTTTTCCTCGTAATTTTCAATGACATCTTGATCTAAAACAAAACTTGGTATTCCTTTTGCACCCATGTGTATTAGGTCTTGCAATTTCTTGTTAATCACCACCTCTTCCTCAATAGGTCCAAATGTGCCTTTGGGGTCTTTGAAGTGGAAAATTTGGGCCATATTGTTAGTGTTGATGGTGTACATGTGGATCCAAAGAAAAATGAAGTGATGAAGGATTGAAACCATCCTAAAACTATTAACTTGTTAAGACTCAAGGATTGGCCCCATCACAAAACTATTAAAATCATAAGAANTTTGGGCCATATTGTTAGTGTTGATGGTGTACATGTGGATCCAAAGAAAAATGAAGTGATGAAGGATTGAAACCATCCTAAAACTATTAACTTGTTAAGACTCAAGGATTGGCCCCATCACAAAACTATTAAAATCATAAGAAGATTTCTTGGTCTCACTAGTTACTACCAAGTATTCATTAGGTACTATGGTAATATTATATCTCCCCTCACAACCTTGCATAAAAAAATGCTTCCAGTTGAAATGAAGCTACATAACATACTTAATTGTAGGATTTGAAGAATTTTATGTGTACAACCATAGTACCTTGTCATCCAAAATTCACTAGGACCTTTATCCTAATGTGATGCCTTTAGTAAAGGAATTATAGTATTACTCATGCAAGAGGGACACTGATTGGCCTTTACTAGAAAAAAAATCTATGAGAGGCAATTGGGAAAATCAACTTATGCAAAATATGTTTTAATACATGTTGTGGATATTTTTCATGCATACCCACTCGAGAAACATTTCTAGATTAGAAAAAATAGTCACAACCTAAAATACTTCCTAGATTAAAGGATTTCATCCCTTGGAGAGAAGTATAAATGGGTCATCAAAATATTGCAATATGACTATGGGATAATTTATAAGAATCCTGGGAAGGAGAATGTGATAGAAGATACTCTCTCTCTCTCTCTCTAAGGTATTATGGGGATAGTTAGCTCTTTTCACTCCCCCTCATAGTAGTTTTCTTGTTAAATAACATCGACAAAGAATAGTTAACATATCTCAAGACCCCTCTCTTGATACAACAACCCCAAATGGAAACCAATGCATATCAAGGATAAACTTGTATAAATGAAGATATTCATGATAAATGGAATCTTTGGTTGAACAAGAAGTCAACATTTAAATCAATGGTTTTATTTGAACTCCATTCCCCTCCAATAACATGTCATTTAGGTTTTCATAAAAGTTATGAAAGGATCAAACGTTCATTTTTTTGGGAAGGAATGAAGAAGTAAATACACAAATTTATGGTAGAATGTGTCCTTTCCTAATGAAAGAAGGAGAAATAGTGTGAATAACGACCTTTACCATTTCCTCCAGTTGTATAGACATACATTTCTATGGAATTCATTTTAGGCTTACCCAAATATAGAAATAAATCCATCATCATGGTTGTAGTTGATTTTATATCCAAATATTCTCTTTTTTATGGTATACAAGACCCTTTTAAATCCTCCATGATCTCTCAAGTATTCATTGATAATATCATTAAACTCCATGGTATGCCACAATCTATTGTGATGAACCTTGACACCACTTTCACTAGAAATTTTTGGAAAGAGTTGTTTGGACTGTAAGGAACTCAATTGAATATTATCAAAACCTATAGCACATCGACTAGTGGTCAAATTGAGGTTGCTAATAAGTGTTTGGAACCATATTTGAGGTGATTTTATTCATAACAACAATCCAAATGGGTTCATTGGTTACCTCTAGTAGAATGGTGGTACCATACAACTTATCATCATGCCACTCAAATGACTTCCTTTGATGTTGTCTATGGAAAACAACCCACATAATTATTGTCCTAGTTAACTGGAGTAGCTAAGATGTAGGAGGTAGAGAAAACCATTTCATCTCGGGCCGCAAATTTCTACACTCTTAAGGATGATCTAGTCACGGATTAGAAAAGGATGAAGTAGTAGTCTAATAAACAGATTTTTGAATGTCATTTTGAAGAAGGGAATCAAGTTTTCATTAATATTAATCCTTATAAGTAGACCTCCCTCAAATAAAACTACCATTATAATATTTATCCCATGTTTTATGTCCCCTACAAGATCCTCAAATGTATTTGACCAGTGGATTACAAATTGAACTTGTAAGACACTCTAAAATTCATCTAATCTTCATGTATAATACTAAAAGAAAGTAGTCAAATGTAATTTCCACAATGTGATGAAAAAGGTTCCATTTGGTTGTAGCCAAGGATCATCCTCGACAAAAGAGAGCATCATATTTTCCAATGAACTATCCAAGAGGTTATAATATAGTGGATGAATAAAAAATCAAAGGATACCACATGTGCACCAACGAATATCCTTCAACAATTCCCAAATCTCTAGACATAAGGAAAATGATACTTTTTAAGGGGGATGGCATGTTAGGGTCCTACCCTAAATCCAAACATATAAATATAGGTTTATACACATGAAGGCCATATATACTAAATAAGGCCCATGTATTAGTGTGAAATCAATAATTGTAAGAAGGTTTACTAGAGGTTTCACCTACTAGAAAGTTCATTCTCTAGAATGTTCCTAGGATGTAGATACAAATCTATAATAAAGTAGAATCAATGTAT
>SNQJ01S0169827.1:0-20662 GCA_010110895.2 Picea sitchensis
ACCTCATGTCATATATTTTCTTTTGTAGACATCAAGCGAGTTGTTCACATGATCAATAACAATAGAGTTACATATGAGGAAGACCTACACATTGAGTTCCTCAAACATGGTATTCACTCTATCAACTTACATATTGTCAATTTGTTTGATTTATTGCATTGTTTGATCAAGTTCTCCTTTCACATGGTTCCACCATATCATCCAACCCATTATGAAATCAAGGTTTAGTTAATATCCTACAACTACATGACCATCATGATTGGACACACTTAAACACATGTTATCAAATTTAGTTAAGATCATGTGTTGAATGGCATAATTTTATTTTATTTTTAAACCACGACATTGGTCGCTTTAACGACTAACATGTTCATCGCTAGTATTGCCAATTGGTCACAAACCCCAACCTATTAGTCGGTCAAGTGACTAACATGTTCCTCGCTAGTATTGCCAATTGGTCGCAAACCCCAACCTATTAATCACTAGAGAGACCAACCTGTTAGTTGGTTGAGTGACTAACATGTTCATCGATACTATTGCCAATTGGTTGCAAACCCCAACCTGTTAGTCACTAGAGAGACCAACCTGTTAGTCGCTAGAGTGACCAACCTGTTAGTCGTTCTACCGACTCATAATGGTGTATTGACTAAGTTTGCCACGATTTTCTTGGTCACTCTTGCGACTAATATTAGTCATTCTACCGACTAACATTCGTCGCTAGCCGAACTTTTCCTTATTCTGAATAGGCTTATTTTCCCAATCGCTAGACCAGCGAAGATCCATGTGTGGCCTCTAGACCGACAAATGTATTCCGACGAAAAAAAAAATCATCTTGGTCGCAAAAACGACTCTATGCCGACGAAAATTTGTCTCTACTTTGTAGCAAAAACGATCAAATTTAATAGTGATCGAGAAGAAAATCAATCTAATGGATTTGATACCAATTCCTTATTATGATTTTGTTAGGGGGGTTTTAATCAATAAACAACCGCCATGTCTTGTCCTTCTTTTGAACCAATGTAATTAATTTCCTGCAAGGTGAGGATCTTAATCAAATGTGATATTTTTGTATTAGCTCTTGAATCTATCATTTGATCTCCTCATTCTTCAGAAGAGAGTGTTTGTATATCGGGTCATTAGGTATAGGGGTAGCTAGTGTCAAATCATTTTCACACTTTACCTAACAATACAAAGGTACCCTTACATGTGAGGAAAATATATCTATGTATTATTCCACCATCTTATCCACCTACTTATACTATGTAAAGAGACCCCTTACAAAGGCCTCAGTGGTTGTAGAGATCTTTTGTTCACTTTCTGACCAAACCACGAAGAGGAAAATCCTCTTGGTATGAGAGATTACTTTCATGTACTAATTCACCATGATCAAAGAGATTGCATAGTTAAGGATATCTTTGGTATCCTATAGATTTCACCTCTCAAAGTAACAATGACACTACAAGGCCTAGACTCATAATAGCATGACACTTCCAATATATAGTTGTCATAAAATAGCATCACAAACTTCAAGCAAGGAAACATCATACAGTTCTTCATATTTGAAGGGTGTTGTCACACCCCCAATAGTCATTCCCAATTATAACCTTGGAATCTCATGGACATGCGAGACTTCAACGGTTCTCACTTGGTATCTTGGCTCAACCAAGGATACTTCACTCGAACTACGCCTCTTCAGCTAGAGCATACCCATACTACATTCTAGGCTACATAAAAGTCACATTCCTACTCTATGCAACTCAATAGTATACTTAGAGAATTGTTAACATTCTTTAACACTTAGTCATTCTGGCATGTAATATAAAACATGTGAAACACAAGAGACACAAATATAGTGCAAGAAGTGCCTAATACCTGAATTCATTTATTATATTGCAATACAGATACAATACAATGCAGAGAGGGAACTATTGTCCCAGCTACAAAGATGGGAAGAGTCTCATGATTCGCCCCATACAACAGAACTATCTAGACTTGAAAGTTTGTCACACCAAGACTCCTTCGTCACACCTTCTTGCCTTAGCCTACGATGCACCCCATTTGTCCACCCACCTTAGACTGACATATTGTTTCATGCCTTGCTCACTTTCCTCTCCTATTGGTTGTGCACCTTGTGCTCTTATATGGACTCCAAACGTCACCTTCCATAATTGTCACATCCTTTGGGTGTGTTGCACCCCTTCACAAAACATCACGCCCAAATGAATCGACGCATTCAATCAAACCTATGCACTCTCCAACCTTTGTGTCTCTTGGACTGATGCACCCCATCATTGGGTGTGTGACCCTTGTCTTGTGCTCTTCCTTATGTCAATCTACGTGACTCTTCGTGGGTGTGTCGATGGGGTCATCTGACTTCCCCAACATGTTCATGTTGTCAAGGGAAAGTGGTTCCACTCCTTAGGAACACACCCAAGTCACCACATCCTTTCCTAAATGCAACCCAATTCTCCACCATATTTCGCAAGGGAAGTGGGGAGCATGCCCCTTTGGGTTTGTACATCACCATTGTGCGCCCAAGGTTCTCTTTCTTGTGCCCATAAGACAAGTACTTTCTCAACCGATCATATCCTCCTTTTTATCTCTTCCTGATTCATCTCTTAATTCTCCCAAGGAGCATGCACGCTCAATGGGTGTTATGGAAGGAATTGCATCCTCCCACACTAGATTTGTTTTCATCCCGACAACTTTCGTTGCACTTGCAATTTGTAGTAACCTTTTTCAAACTCCTGAATCACATCCTCACATTTCCACAAGGACTCATATCTCTCCCAACTATCATCTTAGTCGATTTTATTCTTCCAATGGACAAAGTACTCATGCACTCGACCTCTCCCTTGTACCAAGATGCAATGCACCAAAATATTCTCCGCCTCCAACTTTGGATTATCTGCCACCATGGTTGGTGCTTTGGATGGCTCAACTTGACTTGGGTCATCCGAGTCCCTTCGACATGACTTGAACTGGATAATGCGGAAGAAAATATCAATATGTCGCATGTAGAATGACAACTTCAATCTATAGGTGATGTTTCCAATCTTCTCGAGAACTTTGAATGGCCCCTCATACCTTCACACAAGAGATGCAACCATTCCTTTAGGTGGTGGGAACTAATCTATGCTCGGCTTGAGTAAGACCAACTCTATTACTTGGAATTCTACATCACACCTACTTTGATCTACCCACTTCTTCATTCTATATGTTGCATCAGTCAAGTGTGTGTGAGCTATCTCCAACCGATCCTTCCAACTCTTCACAAAACCCATGAATGATGGATTCATTCCATAGTATCCCTTTATCACAAAATGAAGAGTCGTGGGTTTTCTATTTTTCAACTCGAATGGACTATAGCACGTCATTGAAATATTCTGCATATTGTAGTTGAATTGGGTGGCATCCAACAAGTCTAGCTAATTCATATGATCTGCATGTACATAGTGTCACAAGAAGTCCTCAAGAAGTGTGTTGATTCTTTTGGTATGTCCATTTATTCGTGGATGTTAGGATAGACTCTTCAAAAACTTCATCCCCACAAGCTTGAACAATGTTATCCAAAACTTACTCGTGAACCTTTCATCATTGTCTGATGCAATGTCCAAAGGAAGACCCTGATACTTCATTGTATGCTTGAAAAACAAGTTTTCAACTTCTTTTGTGTTGCAACGAATATTTGTCACAATGAAGACAACATACTTGGAGAATCGATCCACCACGACCAAAATCCCATTGTATCTTTGCACCATCGGAATTTGAGTGATGAAGTCTATCGAGACACTCATCCAGGGTATCTCCAGAATCAGTAAAGGTTGCAACAGGTCTGACCTCATTCTGGTGTTTGCCTTATCTTTTTGACATACAAGGAAAGTGTGAATGTACTCTTCCACATCCTTCTTCATCTGCTCCCAAAATTATCCTCGCTCCAAGAATGCCAACATTATCCATTCTCATGGGTGGCCATCCCAAGGTGAGTCATGAAAATCGTTCATGAGTTCCCTCCTGAGGCTAGACGACTTAGGGACATATATTTGTTCCCCAAAATACAATAGTCCATCGCGTATCCAAAACTTTCATGTTTTTCCATCCTTTACATGCTTCATGATATTCTTCATTGTTTGATCATTCTCTAACCCTTGAATTTTTCATGCAACTCTTCCCAGACATTAATTTGGCTACCCCTTGATATAGGAAACTTGTCCTCCTCCTCTAGGACAGCGAGTTGTGCCTTTCTGCTCAAGGAATCCACGACATCATTGAGCCTGCCCAGCCTATACTCAATGTTCATGTCAAACTCTGGGAGGAATTCTTTCCACCTTTCCTACTTGGGTGACAACTTCGACTTCATCACGAAGTAACTTGTCACAATGTTATATGTCTTCATGACAAATGACTTTCCCAACAAGTAGTGTCTCGAATTCTACAAACAATTTACTACTACAATCATCTCTTTTTCGTGAATGGGGTATCTTCGTTCACGATCTTGGGTCTTTATACTCTCAAAGGCAACTAGATGGCCCTCCTACATTAAAACTCCTCCAATGGAAAACTTTGATGTGTCTGTCTACAACTCAAATGATCGTTCAAAGTTTGGCAGCTTCAACACAGGAGCGGTGACAATTCTATGTTTTATCTCCTCAAATGCAAACTTGCACCTCTCTATCCAATTCCATGATTTCTCCTTTTTCAATAAGTCAGTCAGTGGTGAAACAATCTTGGTGTATCCCTGTGCAAACTTGTGATAGTAATTGGCTAGCCCAAGGAAGAGTCAAGACTCTCACGTCATGAACTGTCTGCGACTCTTCCCAATCTTCAATTACCTTGACCTTTGCAAGGTCCATGTGAATGCATCCTTGGCCAATCCAATCCCTAAGAATGGTATCTTAGTCCGCTCAAAAAAAAAACTTAGACTTCTTCAAGAATAGTTGGTTTTGTCCCAATGCCTTAAAAACTTGTGCCAAATGCTTCTTGTGCTCCTACATAGTTTCGCTATACACCATGATGTCATCCAAATACACCACAACAAACTTGTCCAAACATTGTCACAACACGTTGTTCATCAATGTGAAAAAGGTTACAGGGGTGTTGCACAACCCAAAAGGAATCACTAGGAACTCGTAGTTTGCTAGGATATGGAAACACTTCCATGCTAAACCTAGCATAAGAGAGGAAGAAATATTTAATCTATAAAATAAATGACAAAGAAAACACACAGTACACAGAGATTTTACCCTGGAAACCCAAATGGGAAAACCAACATTCCTTGAGTGTCTTTCTCTCTTGTTGTCTTATTTAGAATAAAATTTTACATGCCTAACTTTGGTATACACCTAAGACACAATCGACATCATACCTTATTGTTTTACACAAGAACAACCCTGTAGCCAACTCAACTTACATCTACATGACCAATAACCTCTAAAATGATTGATCTAAATATTAGATATTATATGATTAGCGTTTACAGCATTACAACACTCCTTATTTATACACTTTACAGTAGGAAAAACCCTAAAGAAAGGTGCCCAAAAATGGTTGTAGATCCACGTAGATCATTGGCTACAAATCTTGTGAATCTCGGGATTCTATTACAGTTGACTACCAAGTCAGATTACCAGTTGACCTTCATTTGGTCTTTAGTTGGTTTCCACATGACCACATTTCGACCTATTGTTGATTTCTTCGACTTTGAATTTTTCCAGTCGATCCACCTCAACTTTCGACTTTCGACTTTCACTACCAGTCGATCCACCTTGACTAGATTTTCACTGCAAAGAATATAACAACCCAACACTCTTTCACTTGTTGTCTTCTTTGATGAAACTGGAAGATTCCTAAACTTTTGTTCATAGACCCAAGGCAACAATGTCCATTGCCTCTCTACACCAAGAGAGCTTCACATCACTCACAGACTTGGTCAAAGAGTATGTTGTGTTTTCCAATGTGTCTACTTTTTCTAGCAACACCTTGTTGTTTTCCACCATGTCTCTCATGAAATGTTATTGTACATCAATATTCTTAGTCTTGGAATTATAAGTTGGGTTCTTTTCCAGAAATATTGTTCTTTGACTGTTGCAACTTATCTTCATAGATCTCTACTCAAACCTGATTCTTGAACATAGTCGTTGCAGTCATACTGATTATTTTCTTCCATGAGTGGTTATCATGTATTTAGATTTTTTTGTTGACAAAGCTACGACCACATGTCGCTTACTCATCCATCTTATTTCTCTACCGAACATATTGAACACATATCCACTAGTCAACCTTCATCAATCCATATCTCCAGCCCAGTCGGCGTCGAAAAAGCCATGTACATTTACTTCACTGTCACCTCCAAGTTTTCTATGGTAGCATATAGCATAGTCTTTTGTGCCACACAAATACTTGAATACTCTCTTGATAGTTGTCCAGTGCTCATTTCCAAGTGTCGACATGCATCTTCTCAACACTCCCACTACATGGGCAATGTATGGTCGAGTGCATACCATCTCATACATTAGACTACCAAAAACACTTTCATAAGGAACATGCGCCATATCCTTTGTTTCTTCCTATGTCTTTGGACATTGTTCAATAGTTAGCCTTTCTCCCACGAGAATTGACACCTTTACAGGTTTGCAATCCTGCATGTTGAAACATTTCAAAATTGTTTCAATATACTTCTTTTGGTTCAACCAAAGCTTCCTAGCTACTCAATCTCTTTTTATCTCCATTCCCATAATGAAGTTCGTTGTATCGAGATCCTTCATGTCAAACTTGGAGGATAATTGCTTCTTCACCTCCTTTATTGCATTCATATGTTTCCAATTAGCAACATGTCGTCAAAATATAATGCTACATATATGAAACACCCACCTTCTTCTTTGGAGTATATGCAGTGATCAACTTTGCTTCTCACAAATCAAAAACTTAGGATGTATGTGTCGAAATTTTGGTACAACGTCATTGGTGATTTCTTTAGATCGTAGAGGAAGATTTTCAATTTGCACACCAAATCTTTCTTTCCCCTTACTAAAAATTATTTAGGTTGTTTCATGTAGATTTCTTCTTCCAGGTTCCCGTGTAGGAACGTTGTCTTTACATCCATTTGTTCTATTTCCAGATCAAATGTTGCAGCCAGAGACATTAGTACTCTAATGGAAGTTAATTTTGCAACGGTGGAAAAAATCTCACCAAAGTCAACTCCTTCGAGTTGGGAATATCCTTTATCTACCAGTCGAGCTTTGAATTTCTCAACTTGAAATTTTGTGTTCATATTCTTCTTAAATACCCACTTGCTATCGATGAGATTTTTTCCTACCAATGAGATTTATTCCAATAAGTAATTCAACTAAATACCACGTCTCATTCTTGTGCAAGGATTCCATTTATTCGATCATGGCATCCTTCCAGAGTCTACCCTATGCCAAGTCGACTACCTCCCTTATCGACTTGTGCTCCTCATCGGTGGCACTTAACACAAATGCAAAATGGAATTCGGGAAAACTATACCTTTCGATTGTTTTTCTTTCTCGTTCAGACCTCCTTACAATCAGGGTCAATTGTTCCACCTCTTCATCGTATTCAGTCATCTCATCTTAATCATCTTCTTCATTTCTCAGTTCAACCCTCACCTTCTCTGGATTATTCTTTGTTTGAATCGTCACTTCAAACTAGGACTTCCTTCTAACTTCTATGAAAAACACATCTCAACTATACATTGTTCTCCTTGATGCAGGATCCCAGAGCTTATATCCTTTCATTCATTTTTTGTATCCAATGAAAATACACTTGACTGCCTTTTTTTCTAGCTTGCTCCTATTTTCCTTGTGAATATGCACAAATTCATCATAGCCAATAACTTTGAGATGTGAAACCTAAGGCTTCTTACCAGACCATACCTCATGTGGACTCGTGTCGACTAGCGTCGACGAAGGAGACATGTTCACCATATATTTTTCTATGTTGATTGTCTCTGCCCAGAATTCTTGTGCGAGCCTAGCACCATTGAACATGCTCCTTTCCTTGTCCATCAATGTTTTGTTCATTCTTTCAACAAATCCATTTTGTTGTGGCGTATATGTTGTGGTATTTTTGCGTGCTATGACACACTACTTGTAGGATTGATCAAATTCTTTTCCACAGAATTCATCATGGTCGTCAGTTCTCAGCACCTTAATATTCTTATTTGTCTAGTTTTCTACAAGAGACTTAAAATATTTGAATTTATCAAAAACCTATGATTTCTTCCTTAGGAAGTATATCCATGTATTCCTAAAAAAATCGTCTATGAAGGAGACATAATACATGGATCCACCAAGTGAAGCCACTGAAACAAGGTTGAACACATCACTATGAACCAATTCTAGAATCCCCTTTGACCTTGTCACTCCAGATGGGAACCTCAACCGACTTTGTTTTCCATATATATAATGTTCACAAAATTCAACTGCTAAATTACATGTAAGAAAATATTCGACCATACCTTTTTTATGCATAGCTCAAAGTCCTTTTCTCCAATGTGTCCCATCCTCTCATGCCATAGTATGGTCGGGTCGACTTGATGAAAACTTGTTGATTCAGTTTGAACTGACTCATCCCAAGTTGACTCAAGTCGATTTCAGGAACAACGATGTTGTTGCATCTAGTCGAGTCGGCATTCCCTAACAACTTGTATAGGGTTCCAATCTAGACTCCTTTCATTAAGACCATCGCCCCTCTGACCATATTGCATGTATCCTTATGAAATAGAGTGTGCACTCCTGCATCACTCATCTTATTGATAGATATTAGGTTTCTTTCCAAACCTGGAATATGTAGCACACATGGAAGGGTTCTACTCCTCCCATCTTGCAGTATCAGTTAGATTCTTTCATGTCCAACAATTTTGGTTGTCGAGTCATCCCCCAAGAACACATCTCCTCCTCCATATCGTTTATATTCGCAGAACCATTCTCTATGTGGTGTCATGTGATAGGATGCACCTAAGTCGATCAACCAAATATCTTGATCCAACTGTGTACTGGTCGACGCCAAGTACACATCACCTCCCTTATCAGGATTTGTATTTCTCTCAGTCGATTGATTCTCATCAAATCTTGCATTGACTTCCATTTCCTTTGACTTGCAATCCTTTTTGTAATTTCCAACTTTACTGCATTTCCAACATATTCTCTTCGACTAGACATGTGATTTAGATCTACCCTTCAACTTAGACTTTCTATCGTAGAATTTACCTTTATCTCTGTCAATCGGTTGACCTCTCACCACTAATTCATTTTTGGTCGATCCTTCCATGTTCTTCCTTCTCATTTCTTTTGATAGTAGATATTCAACCACGTCTTCTAGCGCTAATGTAGTTGAATTACTCCCTATAGCCATGACTAAGCTATCCCAAGAGTCTGGCAGAGAACATAATAGGCTAATGCATTTATTCTCCTCAGTGATCTTGATATCCACAAAATATAACTAGCTTATTATGGTATTAAACGCATTTAAATGATCATTCACCAAATTGTCCTCACTCATCCTTAGAAGATACAGTTTCTTTCTAAGGAACAACTTGTATACCAAGGATTTCAACTGGTATAAGCTTCCCAACTTGTGCCACAATTTTTTGGCCAAATCTTCACCTGAGACATTCAATAGCACTGAATCTGCAAGACAAAGTCGAATCGTACTCCTTTCCCTTCTCTCGAGTTTCTCCCATTCTTCCCTCGACATACTTGCCAGAATGGTACCTGGACATACTGTTTCCCATTGTTCTCTATCTATAAGGATATCTTCAATTTTAAGATTCCAAAGCTCAAAATTCTGGCCATTGAATTTTTCGATCTATGTTCTCAAGCTACTTGTCATTCTTTAAGAACAACTTTAAAGATCTATAAATTACAACTCTCATTGGACCTAGGTTTTACCTTCAATATGAGGTTGTTAAACCAAGATATGATACCACATGTTAGGAAATGGAAACACTTCCACGTTAAACCTAGTAGAAGAGAGGAAGAAATATGTAAGTTATAAAATAAATGAAATCAAACACACATTACACAAATATTTTACCCTAGAAACCCACACGGGAAAACCAACATTCCTTGAGCATCTTGCTCTCTTGTTGTCTTATTCATTCAGAATAAAAGGTTACATTCATAATCTTGGTCTACACCTAAGACACAATCGACATCATACCTTATTGTTTTACACAAGAATAATCATGTAGCCAATTCGGCTTACATCTACATGACCAATAACCTATAAAACGATTGATCTAAATATTATATATTCTACGATTAGGTTTTACAGCATTGCAACACGCATTATTTATAGGATTTACAGTAGGAAAAACCCTAAACAAAGGTGCCTATTACAATCTAAATCTCACGAATCTCGGGATTCTATTACAATCGACTACCAAGTCGGATTACCAGTCTCCTACAAGTCGACCTTCATTCAATCTTCAGTTGGTTTCCACATGACCACTCTTCGACCTCTTGTCGGTTGACCTCTTCAACTTGTTGTCGATTACTTCGAATTCAACTTTTCCCAGTCGATCCACCTTGAATTTCGACTTTCACTGCCAGTTGATCCACCTCGACTAGACTTTCACTGCAAAGAATATAACAACCCAACATAGCTCCCATACCTCGTCACCATGTCTATATTTTCCTCATCTCCATATACAATATGCACCTGATAATACCCATGTCACAATTCAAGCTTTGAAAAGACTTTTCCCTTGTCCAACTTGTCAAAGAAATTTGCAGTTAAAGGAAACAAGTAGGTTCTTCACACTCTGTTTGTTCAATGCTTGGTAATCCAAACACATCCTCAACTCCGAAGTGTTCTTATTCTTTTAGAAGAGAAATGAGGTGTCATAAGGTAACCTGGACGGATGAATGAAACCTGTGTCAATCAATTCTGTCAACTTCCACTTCAACTCTTCCAACTGAGGTCCAGACAAATGGTAAGGAACTATTGCATGTGGCTATCGCCCGGGCTCTAGCTCTATACAATGGTCAACAGTGCTTCGAGGTGGGAGCACTTTCAGCAACCCATATGGCATTTTTTCTTCAAATTTACCCAACAAGTCAGTGAGCTCAGGTGGAACAAACATCCCCACTCCATCCTCTTGAACTTCCCCAACAATTTTTGCATAAATCTATGATCATGTATTCCTTGTTGCTTTGTTCATACTTAGTGCAGACACAAGCTTCACCTTTCCACCATACTTCCTTGCAGTTGTGCGCACAACCCAAGCCTTTTGTTCACCAAGTATTATGTCACATAGTCCCAACTCTTCCAAAAAAAGGTTATTTTCTTTTGCACAACAGTCTTTTCAACAGTGTGAAAAAACTTTATTAGTAGACATGCCAATTAAAAAAATCCTTAAGCATCACATAAGCGATGTTAAATTGACAAAATATTGATTTTTATACAGAGGAATGTGAATAAGGGTATATAACATTTCTTAAGTGATGTCTCAAATGTTGCTTAAGCAATGTTACATTCATAAATTCAATTAAGAGACATTTATTCCACGACAAAAAAAAAACAAATATTCTATATTTTGTTCACATAATTTCAATATTAAAAATATATTTTTCAACAAATGTTAGTTTAAACATCGAATTTCGACCTCAAATGTAGTAGTGAATTAGAAGTTTTCTTCACACTATTTTATCTACTAAACAAGTGTTCACTTTCTTTTAAGGGCATGTGATAGGATAACCAACCCTAGTAAATCCTTCAATGAATCTTCTATAATACCCAACTAGACCTATCAATGATATTACATCATACATGTTTTGGGTGAGACCGTCCCATTACAACATTGGATATTCCTTCTTGAGAAATGACATGGCCCAAATAGTGGACTGGCTTATTAGAGAACTCACTAATTTCTAAACATAGCATAAAGGATAAATCATGTGCTCCCTTAACAGTTATAAAATAAGTTATAAGTGCTCTTTGTGTTCTTCATAATATCTATAATATGAGAGAATGTAGTCAAGAATTACAAGTACAAATTTATTCTACTCCTTGCAAAATACAATGCTAAGGTAGTTGCTATGTTAGTTAATACAAAGGGCACTAGTATGAATTCATAATGTCCATATCATGTCCTAAAGCTACAATCTACAAGGAAACTATTCACCTTTCTATTCCTTGATGTATGTGATGTATTTTAGAAGTTCCATGAACTTGATCTCATACTCTTCAATAGCATTGATCCCTTCTTCAGATGATGGAATTCATTTTCCTTCTTTCTATAGTAGTGATCAACAAGGTATTTCTACTTAAAATAGTTATTTTTTTCTAAGGAAAAAAGTCATGTTTATTCATTAATAATAAAAAAAAAAAAATGCACAAGTTGTGCTTACATCCAAGCCTAAAAGGCCTTAAAGATTGAAGATAAAAAAGGTTAAAATTAAAAAATGAGAGACGCTTCTATGGGGACACTTACATGGTCCTTAGATTGCATATGTCTATGGGGACACTTCCATGGTCCTTAAACTACATCTACATTATCAATCGTATTGGACATGATTCTATCAATTAGGTAACATATCTCGAGGAAAACATTTGGGTCACTTCCCCTCATTATGAGGATGGTAGCTAGGATAAACCCTAGATTCTTTAGGGAACATGTCCAAGTCAACAACGCATGGACAGATTAATATATAGCTCATCAACAATTGGCTCATTAAGAGAAAACATGTTAGAAAGTGGGATTTGAACCCACGTGGGGAGGGTAGCAATGGATCATGTCAATGATTAAAGGTTAAGTAGCCCCCAACAATACCATCACATTTCATTTAGTTATCATCTCTTACTCTATTGAGAGACTAGGGGGTGCTACAAAAATTATTCAAAGATATATGCTTAAAGTTTTTTATCCAGGTGGATATTGGTGGGCACCCACCTGTTCCAACTGGCTCCTCTTTTCAGTTTTTAGTGCAACACGTTCTTCTGTACTTCTTTGTAATTGTGGGTTATACACTTGTGGGGCTATCTGAAGCCCTACATATCTTCCAGATGGATACTAGTGACCTCCCACTTAATCCAACTGTCTTGTTTTGTATGTTTTCATGTCAGCACATCTTGTTGTACTTCCAAGGTCATTTTTGGGGCCCTAAACAGTGTTGTTTTGGCTTGACACAATTGAACTATAGACAAAGTCAAATTATGATGGTGTAATGCGTTGTTCCCAAAAACACCTTTCCAACGGGATATCACACGCCTAAAACGGAGATCATATGCAAAAGTTACGACCCCAGGAAGTTAATGTACTAACTTACCCAAACAGGGCCCACATGACTTTTAGCGTTTCATCTCCTAGGGTTAGGTTTTTGGATGTCTAGGGTTTTGGCATTTATGTTTATCATAAAAATTTCTTCAGAGCCTCATTTTAATGATCTTCTGGAGAATGATTGTAGTCGTCACATCTCTTCTCAGAGATAAAGTTGTCACCATTCTAGCGAGTCTTGCACTCTATATTTTTACAGTGTCTTTACAATTCTTTCATTAATAGAAACCAAGTATTGTTGTATTTATTTGTTTCTGGCAATTTTCATGAGTATATCATTGTAATATCTCTGCTTTCATTTCATTCCAAACATAATTTGGATCAGTGGTATCAGAGCAGGCTGCTCTTGATCGTTTTTTAGCGCATATCCCCAACGAGGTCTGAGTATAGCCAGTTGGGTCTCGAGTTTGTCTCTCTTGAGAAAAATCACTCTCACACGCCCAAGAAACCCTCGATGAAGGTAGAAAAGAAAAATGATGGAGTGGAAGATTCTATTAACATGTTGCTTGAGCAAGTTCTTGTGCGACAGAGGGACGAAATAATGGAGAATTTTGCACACATTCTTCAATGCATGTCGATAGCAACAGATGCATCTTCATCAAGCGACCATTTTGGAGGAACCTCTCCCTTCAAGGTACAAGTTAATTTTGACATTCCCATGTTTGAAGTTCAGATAGATGCAGATGCCCTAGAAAAATGGTTAAATCTATTAGAAGGTTATTTCTCTATTCAAAATTTTTCCGACGGGGAAAATATCACCTTCGCACTCCTCAAGGTTCTCCCCCATGTCAAACATTGGTGGGAAACTTACTAGGAGAAAAGTTCCACAGAGGAATTTGGAATATGGGGTCGAGCCCACTTGGGATTTTTTTGTGGATGCAGTCAAAGAACATTATTATCTTGTTGATAACTATGAAGACCAATACATGAGATGGACCACACTACGAAAAGAGAAGATCCAAACAGTGTCAGAGTTCACAAATACTTTCCATACTTTGTGCACCAAGCAGTGTATCAAAGACTATGAGCAGCATTTTCATAGGTACATTCAAACCGAAATGGATTTCCTAAACAACTCATCATTGGGAGTTGTCTATCGATATGTTGTCAAAATCGAGCAAAAATTTAGGCACCAGAACAAATGGGAATTCGGGTCTACAAATATGCAACAACCAAAGCACAGTAAAGATGACCCTAACCAACAACCTCTAGACAACCAGTCCAATACACAGGAAAAAAAGGGTAAAGTAGAGACAAAGAATGACACTGGGAAGTGGTGTGACTTCCACAAAATCCCCCGACACAACATCGATGAATGTTGCTTGAAACAATCATTGGTGGTCGAGGTCAAAGACATGGAGCCAAACCCTAATTCAAAATCTGATCCAGAAAATATTGAAAACAGACAGATCATCGACGCATACCCCACTGCTATTGTCACGACCACAACAATTCAGCTAGAAGAACCACTATATCCTGAAGAGGGGGAGCGCCTCTTCCATTCACATATGTGGGTAAAGGGGACCCCATTGCATTTCATTTTTGATAACGGTAGCTAGAAGAACCTCATCTCAGCTAAGGTCATCAAACAGTTGGGGTTTTTGACAACACCACAGTTGCAGCCATACAACATCGAGTGGCTTCACCAGAGACTAGATCTTCGCGTCAGCCAGCAGTGTCTCATGTCCTATGGCATCCATCCCTTCAAGGATGAGGTAGTGTGTGATATTTCCCCTCTTGATGTCTATGATGTGGTTTTGGTCCAACCATATATATGGAAACGTCATGATGTCTATGATTCTAGACCCCGTAGTGTCATTATTACTCTAGGAGGTCAACTCTACAGGATACTAGAGGTAGTTCTAACTAGTTTCAATCTCAATCAACAACCTAGTTTCAATGGCAATGTACATATCAAAATTGAGGATCATATCCAACAATTTTTCATTGTTTGTCCCACCATACAAGTACTTTATATATATGCACATAGCTATGAGGATTTTTGTTACAAATTAGAAGGAAATGGCACTCGATGGTTTCATGGCCTTCAATCACTTTCCATTAAGAATTAGGATTATTTGGACATGCTTTTTAAAATCCAATATGGATATGTTAAGGGTGTAGTGTTCTTACCAACGATGTATAAAGAAGAAATAAATGTTCATGAGTCAAAGTTTGGGAGACACAAAGATTTCATTTGTAGACAATCTTAAGAGTACGAGGGAATGATTATCTAATATAGGGAGAATAAATTATTTTAGCCATAATTTTAGCCCATATTTTATAGACCAAAATCATTTCCTTCATAGGTATCATATTGTCATTTTTATAAGAGAACCATCATTCAGAATGGTGTTATCATTCCCATAAGTATTTAAATATAACCACTCCAAAGAGCACCTCAACTACCTACAAATTTGAATTGGCATGCACAATTCAAGCCTTGTCTTCATTATGAAAATCAAGCCTTGTCTTCATTATGAAAATGGTGCTCTTTATGTCAATAAAGACATAATATCTTACAATGTAAGAGATACATGAGACATTTAGATCTATCAAACTCCTCAAAGTGCCTTTCTTGTTCCTAAAATGTAGAATGGGATGTTTCCCAATGTGTAGAAGAACAAACCTAACAAATAAAAGATTCATGAGACATTTAGATCTATCAAACTCCTCAAAGTGCCTTTCTTGTTCCTAAAAATATAGAATGGGGTGCCTCCCGCTGTGTAGAAGAACAAACCTAAAAAAAATAACATCCATGCTTACAAAGAGAAGCATGCTTATGTATCAATAGTAGGGAACTTTGATAAAGAGTTAATAGAAACTGATATATTTCACACAACCTTATAGGTTTGTACAAATACAAAGATGAAACTCTTCCTATATCACACCTTTATCCCCGACTTTGGATGAAATCATAAATATGGTTTTCTGTATAAAGCTATTTTATTTTCCTACACCCCTTTGTATAAATTCTCAAAAAGTGGTGAAAGCATATGATAAGTGCCACAAGCATTTGTTGGTCAACATTACTGCTCTCGATATGAATTTAAAACCCAAATACCAAGTAATTTTGATTTTTATCGTATGCCAGCATAAAGTTGGTCTTCAAACCTTTTCTGCAAATGGTTCAAATTTTGTCCTTGGAATCTAGCATCCTCCTTTGCAAATGGAGATTGTCGATGATACATGATATGCTCATCAACTGGTGTGTGTAGCTAGTGTAGCTTGGGTGAGAATCCAAGGGTGCTAAATTTTCCCTCAACATGTTGCTAATGTAATCCACTCAGTTTTCGTACTAATCATAGGCCCAAGGAAATTGCATGGGATATTGATTTTCCAAATATTTCTCTGGAAAACATGTTGATTCATGGATATTTTGTTGCATTCAAAATTCTATGTGTTTATCTAAAAATTCATGGCATGTTTATAGATTTGACATTTAATACGATTATTATTTCAACACATTGGTGGGCCTCTCAAACACTTAGTATGTAATTCATGGAATACGCATTAATACAAGAGATAATGGGAACAAAAAACAACTAAGAATTGAATGTAAATCTCTCAACAATCCACCAATTTTGTACAAGTTTGGTCAAGTTCATCATAAAAATAATGCATAGTTTTTCCTTGCTTCACATAAAACTATTTAAAGATTATGTTGGGATTAAAAAATCTATTAAACTTGGTGAAATTTTCTAACTTGTATGTTCTTGATTAATTTTAGATATAATCTCCCACAAAATTAACCTTATCAACATCACACAAATCACAATTGGGATTACAACAATGAGAATTGTGATTCTATTCATTTAGTTTATAGCATCATCAAATCCTCACTTCTATGTTCTCCAAAATGATCATTCCCCTTTACCCGATTCCATGCATCTTTATCTATCACACTCTTTCAATTTCTTCTTCTTGTCTCTAGCAACATTGGCATCAATGTGATGATGCTTTGCAAATATTTTGAGAATGGCCCATGGATCTCTTACTCGTAGCCTCATCCCAAGCCTCAGATCAAGGAGACATATCATTTGTAGTATTAATGCTTGGAACAACAATTTTGACAATGGGTGGAATTCTTAAGAAAGATAAGGAGAACGTGACATAATTTTTATTATCATCAAACTTATGCATTAGGGATTATGCTCTAACATCCCACTCTTTCATGCATTTTCACATGGTTTGAGAGATAAAGTGAACAATCAATATAATCGATAAAAATAGCATACTCGATGGTATTTATGAGTAATTTCTTTTAGTTTCATGTTTTATGGACCTTGGAAAGCTCCAAATCATTAACATGTCAACTTAAATAATAAGGAATGGTTGCAATAATGCTAGATTGTCACATTCCTAGAATCCTATAATGCAAGTGTCATATCTTCATTTTTTTATAGTATTTTGATAGAGTTATCACCAGGTTTAACACAAGCCTCGAGATCTACTACAATTTCTTCTTTTCTAATAAGATATAGAATGAACATGACTCCCATGGTTAAGCAAAATTGGGGTATGTTCAAAATATGAATATAAGATGTAATGCTCATGCATCGTATGGATACACAAATTACATCTTCTCTTATATGGGTGTTCACAAAAAAAAATTGATTTTGTGATTATGTCTAAAGTTTTATATTGATATTTTTAACACTTTGAAATTCCTACAAAGAAAATGTAGCTCAATGGTTATGATTTTTATTATTATTGATGTATATATAACCCATCAAGAGGTTACATTCNAAAAAAAATTGATTTTGTGATTATGTCTAAAGTTTTATATTGATATTTTTAACACTTTGAAATTCCTACAAAGAAAATGTAGCTCAATGGTTATGATTTTTATTATTATTGATGTATATATAACCCATCAAGAGGTTACATTCGAAATTTAAAGGTATGTTTATTACTACTTTCTATTGAAATTTCAACTTATCTATTGGTTGTTCGTTAAATTTTAACATTTTAAATAATTTGAATGACAATATTTTATTTATAATATAATATATACCCTTCAACTTGAAATTGATGGTAGCCCTTCAAATTTGATCATTGATAGTACTCTCGCTGGAAAAAATAGTTGATCATAACCAACCCATGGGTCCTTGCCTCACCACACTTTCATTAATAACACATAATCGATATTTTCATCAATAACGAATAATCGATGTAATAAATGTATTTTGTTGGTCCCTACTCCATTTGTGAGCAAGAGATTTTGAGTAGAAGATCGTCGAGTTCAAATTCATGGTTGATGAAGCCTCAAGCTAGGAAACCTGATTGTGATTAAGGAATTAGTGTTTTGTGCAAAGGCTTGTCGAAATGTCCGAGATCAAAATAATATCTTTTGTTTTATGAGGAAAATGCTCCTCTTTGCAGAGAAGGCACTAGTTGGAAAATTCATGGGGCAATGGTCAAACAACATAGTGATGGAGCTACAAATAGAAAAATATAGGGGCCTCTTGATGTAAGGAACAATCAACTTCTTCCTATATGGCAAGTGGTATATTGCATTCTTGTTTCATCGAAACGAGGATTGAGATCTAATATTCAGAAATGTTTGTATTTTCAAGGCCCTTGTGAATTCATACTTTAACCACTGGATGTTGGATTTCAACCTATAGAAAGACACCCTAAGAGAAATCCTAGTGCAAGTTCACCTCTCACACTTGTTTCTTATTTTTTGGTATGACCCAACATTTCATTTGATATGAAACAACATTGGCAAATTTTTAGATAGGATAGCCCCAAATGTAGGCTTGTAGGATTCTATGATTATTTTTGGATCTATGCAAAAGTTGATCTGTCAAAAGATCGCCTCGAGCAATCTAGTTGACCCTGGATGACTAGTGTTACTTGTAGGAGATAGTCTATGAATAAATTCCATTCAAATGCAACAAATCCCACGAATATGGCCATTTTTTCTAAAAAAACAAACATGGATAGAGGCATGCACTGAATAAGTCGGAGGAAGTGCACCCAAGAAAATAGTTAACAGGAGGAAGATGAGGCAACTACCATCCCAACCAAATAAGAACAAAGCTCCAATTGTAAAAACAAACCAATTTAAAGTTTTGGAAAATCAAGTAAAAGGGAAAATAAAAATACATGTAAGAGGGAGAAAAACTAGAAAATGTCACTGTAAAATGATAAGTAACAAGAACCCCTTCTTATACATGGGCCTTGAGAAGAAAAGATTACCCCTCCTTCAATTCACCTCCACTCATGAGAGGAAGGAAATCACAAAAGCAACTTTAAGAAAGAATCAAATCATATTAAAGCAATGAGTTTCTAGTCCTTGATTGCCAAGTTCCATTGTACAAGAATAACTTATAGGGATAGTTACTATAGGCGTTGGCTAAATGTTCTATCTTTTGGGTTTTTTGGTCAGAATCTGACGATAAATTTGGACAAAATCGTTATTTTTTGGTGCTTAAATTGCATTTCTGAATGCATAAATAGATTCAGCGTTTTAAAAAATCCCTAAACACTCCAATTATACAAACTTAAACACTCAAATATGCAAATCCAATCATTCCTCACCAGATTTCGGACAAAATCAAATGAAAAAAATCGTCAAAAAAACAACAAAAGATAAAACATTTAGACTAAATTGTTACTATATATTCTTTCAGTGCATTTTTCTATATACTTAATTTGCCAAATAATACAAAAGCGTTCAAAGTATAAGCAATAGAGAGTCAAGAAAGAAACCACCGCCTTCCTCCGCATGATTTGAGGTTGAGAAGTAGATAAGTTGATTACATTCAAGACGTCCTAAATTGAACAGGGAAGCCACAACCTTAGTCTTTTCTTTACTTAAAAAAATAACAATTTCCATTAAAAAAATAATTTTAATATAATATAACAATATGTTCAAGATGACGAATGAACAAACTTTTGAGAAGGAGTATAATTATTACTATAAATTGAAAGGGAAGCATGAATTGAATATACAAAACAAATATTATAATTATTGTGTAAAATACTCCATAAATACTAAAAAGCATTTACTCGGCCAAATTCTTTCTACATTAATAAACCAAAATAAAAATAATTATTAATAGAAAGCCTATCATAAATATAAATAAAAATATACAACTTATATCAAATAAAAGCCTATCATAAATATAAACAAGAGTTGCATGGCAGGGTAGTCCCTGCCAAGTAGATTTGGAAATGGAGATGATAGTTAACACCCTATAATTATTGGTGATGATGATTACTGTGAAACATGAACAATATGTTAACTAGGGGCTAGTTTCATAGTCTTAAAAGAAATCAATTTGTAAAGATTTTAAATGAAAAAAATTAACACTCATAACTATACCGTCAGAAAGATTGGAATTCAAATAA
>SNQJ01S0169829.1:0-18250 GCA_010110895.2 Picea sitchensis
CGGTCCAGATTTACAATGAAATTACAATATACTTTTACAAGGCAATTTTTGCTTCAGGGGCTTCATCCCCAAACCCCCATCGGGGGATGCTACCTCCGAACCCCCGCTGGGGGCCCGCTTGCCCCCAGACCCCCCAGCCGGGGGGATAGGCCCCCCGAACCTCGCAGAGGGGGTACCCTCCCTCTGCACTCCCTCACGTGGAAGAGTGTACATACTTCTGGGGTGTAAATACTTCATGGGGTATAAACACGGCTGAAAGTAAAAGACCTATAAATCAGGAAGATAATCAAGCTCCATAACCAATAGTACTTCCCGAGGGAATCCAATGAGATGCGTTAGGTATGAAATTTAACCTTTCCACCTATATTTGTTTTTTTTTATATTGTTTTTTATTTGTACAACGAGGAATATAAAGTATTTTGTTTCATCATGCATATAGAGGTGCATCACGTCTGACAGAGATGTCGACATTGGGGTGTCATGGAGACACACAATTAGCATCTGAGCATGACATTGCAGTGGGAGGACCTCGAGAGGTAGAGAGGAACCTCTGAGGCTTGATTATGGGTGTCCCACCCCTCAGGAGGCAAGATGTGCCTCTACAATTGTAGTGACATATGATTGGGGTTCCCAAAAGTCTCAACCATTTTCTTCGTCGGGTGACATGAGAAGTAGTGTGCTATGTAGAGAACAACTTGATACAGGAGAATGATTAGGGTCCTCAGTTGATTTTGTAGTCTTCATGACGATGTTATGGGCATGAAGGCCCAATCTTTTTTTCCCCGTTATGTACATTTTGATGATGTATTTTAAACAAAATTTTTCTATCACGCATGCATATATATATATATATATATATATATATATGAGTTTTGCAATTCCTATTGATGTTTCATTTTATATTATGTGATTTTTCTGTGTACATATGATTTATGTTTTTTCAAAAAAGTTTTATCTATGCGCAAGATACCGATCCAACATGTAATTAGCTAACGAATCTGAAGTTGTATTGATTTATCTAGGTATGTGTCTATATTGGAGAAAATCAAACGATCTTTCAAGACAACGAACCCTTAGGTGGAGACATAGTAAGACTGGGTTTCAAACGACGTACTATCGATTAAGCTGAAAAACCATGAGTTGGGAGTCTAGGATAATAATCAAACGAGTTATACCTAGAGAGGAGGATTCAGTTAAGTGTCTAATGACAATGTAATATTCTTCCATGTTATTGGTCACAGATTCGAGAAAAATTCCTCACAAACTCACCAACTTGCCAGAGTGGTAGATGATCCAAGTTGTAGAAGCAATGTTCTGGGTGTGTCGACTAGAGCCATCCGCAAACCCAAAAAATATGGGAAAGGGAGATGTCATCACACATGCAATCACAAAACAAAGTATAAGCATCTGAGACAAAACTCGTGCATGCAAAAGAAAAGACACACCAAGTAAAAAGTATATAGTACAATAATGTACAAAAGCGCACATAAAAGATATTCTATGCATAATACTTCTTGAGGTAAATCCCATTTCAGGACCCACTGAGAGATATTCCATCGTAGTCGACTAACTCATAGGCACCTCTATGTAGCACATGTTTTATGATATAAGGCTCGTGCCACAGGGGTTCTAAATTTCCTGTCCCCATCTTATCGTGAGCTTGATCATAAAATAGGACCAAATATACTTATGCAAAAGAACGAGGTTGAACAGATTTGTCATATTGACTTTTCATTCATTTTTGATATGTCTTGTTGACGAGAACAACATCAGGATGGGTTTCATCCAACTTGGTTAAATACAAGAATCATTCTTCTTTAGCGGAAGTGTGAGGTAGGAGTTCTATGATAAGTTTCAGTGAAGGGATCTCACATTTGATTGGTCACACCACTTCTATACCATATACCAACTGGAATGGTGTGAATCCAGTTGCATTTTTCATCGAAGTGCGATAGGCCCAGAGTGCAGAGAAAAGTTGCAAGTGCTAAGAGGTTTTGTTTGTTCTCACCATGCATTGGAGCATGGTCTTCAGGACTTTGTTGATGGCTTTAAGTCGTCCATTTTCATGAGGATAATAGAGGGATGAGTTTTCATGACAAAAACCCAACTTGACGTGCAACTCACTCATCATCTGGTTCTGGAAGTGTGAGCCATGATCTGTTATAATAGCTTGCGGGACACTGAATCGAGTTATGATGTGGTTAAAAACAAAGAGTGTTGCAGTATGACCATCATTAAGAAATGTATGCATAGCCTCAACCCATTTATTGAAGTAATCAAAGGCAACAATGATATAACCATGCCCCTCAGTTGAGGTGGGATTAAATTGCATAAAATTGATGCCCCATTTTGCAACGTGGCCGACAAAAACAATGGGATGTAGTGGAGAAGGGTGGGTACGTGATTGTTTTCTTAAAGATTTGACAGGGTGTGTATTTTTTGACAGCTTCGATACAATCCTTGAATATAGAAGGCCAAAAATAACTGACATGTAAGATTTTATGGGCTGTAGCCATCCCAGAAAGATGATCGCCACAAGATCCAAGGTGGCAGTCATTTAATAATCATTCATCCTTATTGTAGGTTAAACAACATCATAGGAAAATATCAATGCCGTGATGGTACAAAGTGTCACCGATGATGAGGTGGTGTCGAATATGATGACGTTCGTCACGTGAGATGTCTAGCTGAAAATGTTGCATTTGGATATAGAGAAGAATATCTCCATACCAAGGGTCAGATGTACGAATGAGGAACATGGATTTTTCAGGAAGAGAATCACTCAGATTAGTATCTTCATTAGTATAGGGAAGATTGTATATCAATTCTGCAAAGACCAATGATGTCTTAGCTTTTGATTTGGCAAAATCGATATCGAATTATTGGAAAATAATGATCCATTTGGAATATTTTACCCCAAGGACTTGATGAGTCAATACATGGTACATGGGGTTCGAGTCTGTGATGAAAATGGTAGTGCGTAACAGGATGTAATGGCAAAATATTTGGATGACAATAATTGCATCCAAAGCTAACTTTTCAACATGCGAATATCGGAGCTCGGGACTAGATATACTCTTACTCAAATAGTAGATCACATGTTTGTCACCGTTATTATCCTCTTGAACTAACACCATAGAAATAATGGTAGTAGACACAGCCAAATAAAGGATATAGTCTTTTTCATAATTTGGTGGGTGCAAAAGAGGCGTGTTTGTTAAGGCGTGTTTAACGGCATTGAATGAGCATTGAGCAGTGTCATCCCAAATGAAAGGAATGTATTTCTACAACGGTTTTCTTAGGATGAACGATTTTCTTAGGATGAACCGGGCGAACTTTTTGTCGTACATGTTTAACATCTGGGTAAGTTTTTATCTCATGCAAAACAATCGATGGATCGATCCCTGACATTTCTTCGTAACTTCAAGTGAATATGTCATGGAATTATTTGAACAAAGAGGTATAACTTTCCACTTCTTCAGGTGAACAATTCGCATCCAGATGAACGTGTTCCAAAATACCTTCTTTGATTGATATGTCAATATCAATCGTAGAATATATGTTTCCCAAATTCCCCTCGGAGATGGTGTCCTTGGTGAGTATTGGAGATTGAAGAGAATTGACAACATCACCAGGAAAGATATAGTGTATATCCTTCTAAATTTCATCCAAACTAGGAAGAAAGGATGAACGATGGTGGTTATAATCCCAGGGTGCTTCTTCGATATTAAGCATTTCCATAATAGATTCGTCCAATGGAAAAATGTGGAGGATGTAATTGAAATTAGAGGATAGGGAATCCAACCAAGATGGCAATGAATAACTGGTAGACATTAACAGATGTTGGTCATACGGAGAGGGAGAGGAAGACTGAATGGCATCATATGCAGCCTATGAAGGACTAAGTGGCATAGTGTCACCAAGTGCGTCAAATTCTAAAGGACCAGGCACAATCCAGGGATCCGATGATTCGTAGGATTGATATGCTATAGTCAATATCATGTACTGTTGTTGTTGACCAACGTAGGCAAGATTCATTTGTTGAGGAACGTTTGTGAAATGAGAAGGGAAACCCATATGGCCCTGAGGAGGATAACTAGTATAGCCCATGGCAGGATAGGTCGTTTGATTAGTCTGAGGTGGATAAACAGTTTTCCCTTCAGGGGGGTAAATAGGTTGTCCTTGGGGAGGGTAAGGATGTGGCCCTTGGGAAGGATAAGATTGTTGTCTTTGAGGACCCCAAGTGGGATTAGGGACCCTCAGGAAAAGTTATCCAGAATGTAATCTAGAAATATTAGGATTTGGTATTCCTCCTTATGGCTTGGGGTATGATGACCCTCCTTGATATGGTTGATGAAACATACCGCCTTGGGGTGGTCCCAGAGATTATGGAGGGTTTCCAGTGAAATAAGGTTGTCCCCCTACCATTGATTGAGTAATAACTTGGGTTTGACCAACAAAAGGGGGTTTCCCCCTAGTGGGTATGTGTAAGGGCAGTTTTTCCCCAGGAGGGATGGGTCTTCTAGAAGATGGTTGCTCGCTAGTCGGGATTTGTCCTGTAGTTGTGTATGTGTGTGGTAGGGTTTTACATTCTGTGATGCACATGTGTCCCAACAAGGTTCTCTGGAATATGAGGAGATGTGGGTTGAAGAGTTATAGTAGGAGTAACTATCAAGGTACCTTGCATATTACTAGGCAACACGATTCTAGTGTTACTTTGAACTGGTATTGACATGCCAATAGGATTTACTACTTGTTTAATGTGATGGTTAATAGACTGACTTGACAGTCCTACATCGGCACCAACAGAGGTAAGAGGGTCAAAAGGTGGTCTAAATAAATTGAACTTTTCATAAAGATCACGTCCCGATGAAGTTCTCCATATAGAATGAATAGGAGTTTGTTTCGGATTGACCATATCAGTAGAATGAATAGGAGTCATGTACTCGTCATTAAAATTTGGTTGTGTGGATTCCATATTTGTCTCAGTATATGGCCTTAATGACAAGCAAGGGTAATCTTCTTCTATAATGTTACCGAAGGATTTTGTTAGGGACCTAACCCCTCACATAGGTAGAATAATATATTTCGATGTAATAAAGGTTAATATTAATAAGGTCTAGAAATAAGGAAGAATAAGTCTAATGTAAGAAGACCTAATAGAAGCTTCTGCTTCTAGAAGGATCTTCCTCTAGATGGTTCTTTTCATAGACATATTTAGTATAAATAGGAGTTGAGGGTATGAGAAATTTTGTCTTGGATATTATTGTAATAGAGCTCTGATCTGGTGGAGGTTGCCCCCTCGAAGAGGCAAGTGAACATTGCTCTCAGTAATCAAAGTGCTCTTTCTGGTGTAATTTTGGTATCATTTTGGTATTATTGTGGTGTTTTTTTGGTTATATTGTTGTTCATCTACCATTTCTAGCTATTATTTATGTTTTGCATACTTTTTATATCTGGAATATGAGAAGTGGTATCAGAGAACCTTCCTCGGTAGAAAATTGTGGGTTAATTTTTTTTTAGAGTAGAGATGTATTTTGGCGTGTTTAAGCTACAAAGATCTGTCATTATGCACATAAAACCGTGTTCAAGGATTCATACACGCAGGAAATACAAGTGGTACTTAAGCACAAATCCATTAGACACCCTTGTAACCCCTGTTGGTACCCCATCGAGTGGTAGCACATCAGACAACACCTGTATACGGATCGACCTAGATTTTCTGAAGCCCTCCATAGATAAATCGATTGGCCACCTGACTGCTATAGTGCCACCAAGAACAACATTCATGAAGATACTCTCTAGTACTTTGGTAGTCGAGTAGTATGACTAAGGGCACAATCTATCCTCCTTAGTTGGTGCCCTGAGATATTGGCCTGAGTACTACTATTGGACTCCGCACGTATATTAGAGAGCTATAACACATGGAAAACCCTTGTTTGTAGAACCCTTGAATACCTAACCTTTGGGGACAGAAGAAAAAAAAAATAAAAAGAAAAGATCTATTGCCGCGCAACTATGTCTCCTGCATTTGAGTTGCCAAATTACTGCACATTTCTTCCTGATTAAGAATTTGGGCATTTCATCACTGTAGTATTCTTCAGATCGGAGTATAACTCCACATGTGTAAAAAAAAACAAGTATGGATCCTGTTGGCACCATTATTTGAGACCTATTCCATTGGATTTATCTCTTTGCCCTTATCACATTCATACCTATCATTTTTCAACAAATGTTTTGACCCTACTCCCCCCTTTTCAGTTCCCTCATCATCATGGCCCATACCCGTAGCCAAGTGTTGGCCCTTGCCCAAGTTTTAAGGAAACCTTGGTCAGGTTTGACCACTTTTTGGACTTTGATACATTGGTCGAGAAAGGAGTTCCCAGGTGGAGCTGAGATCATGGATCTCACTGATTTTGTGGGCTATGTGGACCCAGTAAGGGGTCCCTAGGGTTTTTGTAATGGGTTTTGGGATGTTGGCCCATGGGGTTTACCCATGATTAGGCATTTTTGTAAGAGATTGTAAAAGTATAAATAAGTAATAATGTATGATAGAGGAGAGGATTTTGGGGGGCTTGTTGAAGCGAAGTATTGGTAGCTAAGTGCAAGCAATTTTGGGTGCTTTGTGCAACAAAATTTGTATATAAGGCTTTGTGCTCGATAGCAAAGTCATATCCATGCCTAAACCTAGTTTTGGAAGGACGATTTGGTGCTCAGTGCACAGATCTCCTCTCCTATGCAAATCTTGGCTCTGTGGCTTAGTGCACATGAGCAACTGAATGTAAGATATTGAAGAAAAATAAAGAAGACGAAGCAACTGGTGGAAGTAGCCCCACACTAGGGTGAATCACATATATCTTGTGTCCTTGGTTTGCTTTGTGATTTATTGGTTATGTTATGAATTTGATAAGTGACTTGAATGCTATGTATCATAGATAGATCTATTATTGCTTAGTGCTTTGCTTGTGTTAAAGATAAATGAATGATTAGATCTAACTCAATGTTATGTGCTAAGTGGTTGAAGTCCTTAATATTTGTTGTTATTGCATCGATCTCTATTAGGGTATGTTCTGTGATGTTATTAAAGCTATTGAACTAACACATATCATCTTATAAGTGTTAATAGAGTACTCTGCGAAGTGTTATTATCACATATCTGTGTCCCAACTTGGTTACAGATACCTGCGTCCTGTAACCCCCCTTGCTTCTATCTCGGGTGAGACTTTGCTTGCTTCGTAGGTGTTTTTGAAAGGGCCAATAGTTATGGTTTTGTTGGGGCATTGTTGAAGCGTTGAACCCTGGGTATGCCCATGTGCCAACAAACGGTTCCGTTGCCGGGACCTGAAACTGTGATTGTTGGGAACTGAAGTAAAGAAAAGATAATTTTTGTGCATAGATCTGCTGCTAAAGTGCACAATACTATACTTGACTTGCGAATATTTGTGCTAAGAAAGAAGTCTGATCTGAAGAAAATAGGTAAGATATTAAAAGAGGTAAAGGTTTGTGCTTTGTTAAGAGTTAGATAAGTGAGAATGTTTGTTTCGAAAGCATGAATTTAATTATGTTTAATAGATTATGTCCTAGTTTGAAATATAGGGCACAGTTGGAAGAAAGAGTTGATCTAACTAAAGCTAATAGAAATGAAGAATGATATGTTATTCCTATGCATAGAAATAATTTTTGGACTAATAAGTGGATATAGGAACCTGGAAATAATTTTTACAGATTGCAGGTCCAACACTGTGATCCTGGTGTGTAGTACAGAAGATGTTGGGGAACACACAAGAGAAAAAGAGGATTGGCATTGTGTTATAATTGCAAAAGCTTGTGATATCTTGCTAAGGAATACCCTAGTATAGGTCCTATCTGTCTTTGTTGTAATATTGTTGGTCATGAGGTTGAGGATTGCCCAAGAATGATTGCTAAATTTGAAAGAATGAACATGAGACAAGAAAACTATGAAGGAAATCAAGAGACTAAGAGCATGTTAGAGAATCATAAAGAGAAAGAATTAGAGAAATATCAGACTATATTAGTAGAGTTGAAAGAAACAATGAATGAGCACAAAGATGTCAGTTTACCAGAAATCCTGAAAGTAAAACAATGCATAAGTGTAAGAACAGAAGATTTCGACATAGATTGTGTCTTAGATGAAGAAACACAAGTAAATATTATGACAGAATACACTTGGGAAATCTTAGGAAAGCCCACTGTTATACCTTCATTGGGAAGGATGGGATTGTTTAAGGGTAAGATGATAACTTTATGTGGAAGAGTTACTAATGTACCTATTATTATCCATGGAACATCGACCAAAGAGAAATTTGAAGTCATTAAGTTTGTTGAGAACATCACCCCTTTCCCACTTCTTCTAGGTAGGAATTGTATTGAGAAGGATCATATCCAAAGAAAAGAAGAGGAAGAATCTACATAATAGAAAAAGAAAGAACTAAGGGATTTCATAGCTAGAAAAATAGATCGACTAATAGAAGAACGAGAGGATAAGTCGAAGAAACAGAAGGAAAGAGAATTAATTGTCAAGGTTGAAAGAATGTGAGAAGTTTTGAAGGACCTATCTATGCAAGAAAGGAGTACACCCACCCAAGAAGTAGTAAGAGAAGGGATATTAATATCGAACCCTTTGAGAGCACATAAGAAGTGTGAAGTCACTACACTAGGAGAAGATAAGAATAACAATGGAAAGATGAATCCAGAAATAGTTAGAGAGACTCGGATCATAGGAAAGAAGGGAAGGAATCTCAGTAAAAAGAAATCTAAGATGGAAAAGCTACAGGAAGCTACAGATACCAAATAGAAGACTTCACAGTTTGGAACCTCATAGGAGGTAGGTTCGCAGGATTTGAACCTCGTCAGAACAATAGGACCATGAAGAATGGGACTTCGCCCTGGTGAAGCTATATGACCGTTGGAGGTGCCCCGATCGTTAGAAGCAACGCTCATGGAAGACAACATCAATTTGGTCCACAGAGCCATGGAGGATGCTTCAGAGGACATCTTGCAGATATATGGAGCAAAGAAGAATGAACTATATGGCAGGATCGAAAAAGAATTGAATGAAGTACAACAATCTATTCGTTAGGTCCATGCAGTACCTACTGCATCACATATTGAGGAATTGGGGGATGAACCAAAACAATTGAGAAAAATTGCATATGCGATAGAGGCTCAACTTCAGAAAGTCCAAGAAGAGAAGGAGAAGGTTATCGAAGCCTTGAAACAAGATAAAGAGGAAGTCTTAGAGAAATTAAGAGTAGCACGGTACTGTGTAACCACCTATGGAAATGAGAAAGAAGAGTTTCAGGTGATGATCTAGGAGGAAAAAGACTAGCTATAGAGAGAAAAGGAGAAGCTGCTCACAGAACAAGCTATAGTCAAAGAAGCAGTGAAAAAATAATGTCACTTTGTCCCAGTCTTGGCACAGGAGGAACAGGATTCGGTTGAGGTTCAAGTGGTGAAGTTCGTTGAGAACATCTAGTAGCTTCAAGAAAGGATAATAGAGTTGGAGATACAAGCTGTACCGAGCACCCCACAAGAAGTGCGCGATCGAAGGGAGGAAGATGCTAAGAATGCAGTAATAAGGATAAGGGCCCTCGCCTCAGAGTGCAAATAGATGAGTGATAGAAGCACCCTGAATTACGAACACCTCACAAAATATCCAGAGATAAGGAAACTGGAAGCACAGTTACAGGATGTGCAACATCAGGCATTCTTCGTGCAAGGACAGATGAATATACTCACCATAGTCGAAAGAATGAAGAGATCTCAGAAAAAATGCACAATGCAACAATAGATTATTACCATCCAGAGCAGGGTAATGGAAGTCGCATAGAAGCTACAACCTGTGTAGGATGAATTCTGCAAGGTGTTTGAAGAAATTGAGGGATAAGGATTGCAATTGGACCAAGTTGTTGCATCAGTAGAACAACACTTGGAAGGGCCTCTTACAGAACAAACGATCGAGGAGCTCGCTAAGTAGGAGGCTCAGGCAAAGCAACAAGTCAAGGTAGCCCGAGTTAAGCTCGAGGCCTTCGAAGCAGTGTTTCCTAGACCTGACTGACTTGGGACAAAGCACAGGTGAGTGTTGGGGGCCTGTTGGCCCTTGACCACTTTTTGGACTTTGACACATTGGTCGAGAAAGGAGCACCCAGGCAGAGCTGAGATCATGGATCTCATAGATTTTGCAGGCTATGTGGACCCAATAAGGGGTCCCTAGGGTTTTTTTAATGGGTTTTGGGATGTCGGCCCATGGGGTTTACCCATGATTATGCATTTTTGTAAGATATTGTAAAAGTATAAATAAGTAAGAATTTATGATAGAGGAGAGGATTTTTGGGGTCTTGTTGAAGCAAAGTCTTGGTAGCTAAGTGAAAGTAGTTTTGGGTGCTTTGTGTAACAAAATGTGTATGTAAGGCTCTGTGCTTGATAGCGAAGTCATCTCTGTGCCTAAACCTAGTTTTGGAAGGAGGATCTGGTGCTCAGTTCGCATATCTCCTGTCCTATGTGAAGCTTGGCTTTGTGGCTTAGTGCACATGAGCAGTTGAATGTAAGAGATTGAAGAATAATAAATAATATAAAGTAGTTGGTGGACGTAGCCCCACACTGGGGTGAACCACGTATATCTTGTGTCCTTGGTTTGCTTTGTGATTTTTTGGTTATGTTATGAATCTGCTCAGTGCCTTGAATGTTATGTATGATAGATATATCTGTTATTTCTTAGTGCTTTGCTTATGTTAAATATAAATGAATGATTGGATCTAACTCAGTGTTATGTGATAAGTAGTTGAAGTGCTTAATCTTTGTTATTACTACATCGATCTCTATTAGGGTATGTTCTGTGATGTTATTAAATCTAATGAACTAATGCATATAATCTTCTAAGTGTTAATAGAGTACTCTGCAAAGTGTTATTATCACAAATCTGTGTCCCAAATTGGTTACAAACACCTGCATCCTGTAACCCTCCTTCTTCTACCCCGGGTGAGACTTTGCTTGCTTCGTAGGTGTTACCGAAAGGGCCAGTAGTTAGGGTTTTGTTGGTGCACTGTTGAAGAGTTGAACCCCAGGTCTACCCGTGTGCCAATACCAAGACTTGGAAGCTCGCTTCAATACCTTGCAATCTAATTTCACAGAGACCCAACAAGAAGTGAGACAACTCAGTGCCAATATTTCCATCATCAATAAAAACATGCATTCCTCCATCACTGCCTCAATCGAGGAACTCAAACAAGACCTCAAATAAGACATAACTACCCATCTTGAATCTATCATTACGATGATCTACACCAAGTTGCATATCCCCACAGATCCTCCCTTATTTGACCCATCTTTGCATATTGAAGATGAAACTTCCTCTCATTCCCATAATTTTCAGCCCCATCACTTTCAGCGTGACCTATGCCTTCCATGTGTGGATGTGACCAAATTTTATGGATTAGATCCCATTGGATGGGTAACTCAAATGAAAAATTATTTCTCTTTGTACAACATTTTTGATGAGTTGGCCAAACTCCGATATGGTGTTCTCCATCTAGAGAAAGAACGTTGGAAATGGTGGCAATGGAGAAAAACTACCTGCCAAGGGTATGTTTCTTGGACACACTTTGTGGTAGATATTTATGAACGCTTTGAAAATGACACCAACCATTTATTCCATTTGACAAAGTTGAAACAATCTGGCACAGTGGAAGACTTTATAGCTACTTTGGAGCGACTAAATTTTCCTACAAAGGGTATGTCTGATGCTTTTTTCTAAGAATGTTTTATCAGTGGCCTCAACGATGAGATTCATGACCATGTCCTCATGGATTGGCCTCAGAGTTGGGTGGAGGATACTAAAAGAGATAAGGAAGCACAACAGGTTGTCTCTTCTCAAAACCATAAACCCTCCTTTATTCCTCGCACTACACCAATAAATCCAACTCCTACTTCTACTCCACTAAAGATCCAAAAATTGACCAGGGATGAAATGGTTGAATGCCAACTCAAAGGCCTTTGTTATAATTGTGATGACAAATATTTTTCGGGACACAAGTGTAAGGAACAAAATATTTTTATGGCCATCTTAGAGGATGTGTCAGAAGATGATGTTGAAGCTCCCCTTGTGTCTGTGTCACCTGAACCCACTGACATAATCCCTCCCAAAGTAGAACTGGTCATTTCCCTAAATGATCTCACTGGCTTCTCTACTCCCCAAACCCTCAATCTAATTGGTTACATCAAGCATTGGAAGGTCATCATTCTTGTTGATAGTGGAAGAACCCATAATTTTATTCATCGCCGCATTGCCCAAGAAACTAATTTCTATATCCATGCATTCAATAATTTCCAAATCATGATTGCCAATGGCTGGTCCATGAAATGTGGAGGGCATTGTGAAAATGTGTGTCTCCAAATTGGTGACTACCACTTGAAATCTCATATGTTTGCTATCGACATGGGCGGTTGTGACATTGTGTTGGGTGCATAAAGGCTAAGGACTTTGGGTCCAATTCTCATGGATTTTAAGGAATCAACCATGCAATTCGACCAAGAGAGACAACAATATAAGCTCCAAGGCATCATCATAGGTTCCCCAGAGATCATTAGTTCCCATCGCATGTAAAATCTACTAAAAAAAGGTCATTTTGGCGTTATTTCCCAAATCCATGCCATACAAGCAACTGAGACTGTTAGGGACCTAACCCGCACATAGGTAGAACAATATAATCAGATGTAATAAAGGTCAATATTAATAAGGCATTGCAATAAAGTAGAATAAGTCAAATGTAAGAAGATCTAATAGAAGCTTCTACTTCTAGAAGGATCTTCCTCTAGATGGCTCTTTTGATATACTTATTTAGTATAAATAGGATTCGAGGGTATGAGAACCCTAACTTGGATATTGTTGTAATAGAGCTCTGCTCGACTGGAGGTTTCCCCATTGAAGAGGCCCATGAACATTGATCTCAGAATCAAAGTGCTCTTTCTGGTGTTATTTTGATATCATTTCAGTCTTATTGTGGTGTTGTTATGGTTATATTGTTGTTTATATGCCATTTCTAGCATTTTATTTTTGTTCTACATACTTTTTGTAGCTGGAATATTATAGAGACACCCTCTATGCTGCAGGACCTCCAATCCATCCTCTCTAAACATCAAGTGATTTTTTCCACTGCCTAAGGATTCCATCCTTCCTGTGGTGTTCATGATCATTCAATTCCCCTTGTCCTAGGAATCCTTCCTCCCAATATTTGTCCCTATCGTCACCCCTTTTCCAAAAAAAATGAAATTGAGAAAATGGTTCAAGAACTGCTCAACGTAGGTGTTATCCACCCTAGTATGATCCCCTACTCTTCTCCTCTGGTCATGGTCCTTAATAAAGAAGGTTCTTGGCACATGTGTCCCGACTTCCGCTCCCTCAACAAACTCACCATTAAAAACAAATTTCCCATTCCTACCATTGATGACCTCTGGGATGAATTGACTGGTGCCTAGTTCTTTACTAAACTTGATCTTCGTTCTAGCTACCACCAGATCTGTATGAAAGAGGAAGCCATTCCTAAGATTTCCTTTAGAACTCATGAGGGCCACTATGAGTTTTTGGTCATGCCCTTTGTCTTGTGTATTGCTCCCTCCACTTTCCAAAGCCTCATGAATCATGTCTTCCATCCTTTTCTCCTTCATTTTGTCTTAGTTTTCTTTGATGATATCCTCATCTATAGAAAAACATGGACATACCATATTTCTCATGTGGATTGAGCTCTCCATCTACTCTCTCAACACCAAATTTTCCTGAAACAATCTAAATGTGCTTTTGGCGATTCAGAAGTCGAGTACTTGGGTCATCTTGTTGGCAAGGTCAATGCCATGGTGGATCCTAAAAAGATTGAATCTATGCAAGACTAGCCTCACCCAAAGACTCTCAAAAGATTGTGTGGATTTCTGGTATTAACAGGTTATTATCACAAGTTTGTTAAGAATTATGGAAAGATTGTGGCACCTCTCACTGCACTCCTTAAAAAGAATTCTTTCACTTGGAATCCAACAACTGCTCATGCTTTTTAAACCTTGAATATGGCCATGTGCACCACTCCAGTCCTAGATCTTCCTGATTTCACAAATACTTTTGTCCTAGAATGTGATGCTTCAGGGAAAGGAATTAGCATTGTCCTTATGCAAGAGGGTTGGCCTTTGGCCTTTACCAACAAACAATTTTATGAGATAAATTTGGTCAAATCAATCTATCAAAAGGAAATCTTGGATATTTTGAATGTGGTTGATCTTTGGCGCCCTTATCTATTGGGGCAACGCTTCCAAATTAAGAAAAATCATCAAGGCCTCAAGTATTTTTTGGAACAACACATTTCCTCCCCAAAGCAACAAAAATAGGTGACTAAGCTCTTTGGATATGATTATGAGATCATTTACAAGAAAGGAAAAGACAATTTGGTTGCGGATGCACTTTCTAGAAAATATGAAGATGAAGGGTCCCTTTTTTCTCTCTCCTTCATTTTATGAGATTGGCTCCAAGATGTTCTCCAGGAATGGCTACATGATCCCAAAAGTTCGCATCTGATACAACAATTGCAGTCCAATTATATAGTTTCCCCAGGGTACTCTTGGCTCCATGATGAGATTCGATACAAAGGCTGGTTGTATTTAAGTAAACAATTAAAAATTAAATCCATGGTACTTTCTAAGCTTCATGCCACACCTGCAGCTGGGCACTCCAGGTTTACCAAAACCTATGACAAGGTCAAACGTTCTTTTTTCTGGGATGGTATGAAACAGGACGTTCGTGATTTTGTGGCTGAATGTGATGTGTGTCAATGCAACAAGGGTGAAACAATCAAATCTCTCGGCACACTACAACCACTTCTGATTCCACCTGTTATTTGGCGGGATATCTCTATGGATTTTATTGTAGGCTTACCTAAATTGGGCAATAAATCATTCATCATGGTGGTAGTTGATTGTCTTTCCAAGTATGCTCATTTATGTGCTCTTCAACACCCATTTAAAACATCCACTGTGGCTCGACATTTCATGGATAAGGTCTTCAAGCTTCATGGTTCAATAGGAACTTGCAAAGTTGGGTTAATAGGAAGGGTGCCTTCCTCAACCATAACTAAATTTCTCTTGGGATATGTTAACAAAGGAGTAGCAACACTCCCAGTGTCTGAATGGTTCTCAACCTCTTCACGATAAATGTCATTGGGTGAGTTAGGAGGTAAGGTTTTGTAGACTAATGGAGGAAACCCTTGCATCCTATGTGATCTACGAAGACCTTTATTTTCTACAGTCTCAATTTTGAAAGACAATCAAGTAAATAAACAACACTCTCTAAAAATCTAGAAAAACCAACAAGCAAACAATGCCTTCTCACAATGAATGTACTAGTTGGTGATGAAATAAAACATATTGTGATCAAAGTGAGAAGGGTATAGGATATGAGTGGGTGGAATAGTTGCGTTAGAGACCTACTTAACAGACTTACACCTTGGTTCAAGCTTCCTCATGGTTTGACCTATGGGTTACCCTCCAAGGAGCCTGAGTGAGTTTGACCAATGTCCGTTCCAGGTACAACAAAGACATCCCTTCATCGTCACCTCATGTAAGGACCCTAAATATAATGGATACTAAGGAAACCAAGTCATAGTTAGCCTCTGGGTAGGTATAGTCGACAATTGAGTCCGAACGTATGGGCAGAATATCAAGTCTGAAATCCTTCAAGAGAACTAAGAAAAAGTGGACTGGTAAAACTCTAGAGGACCCCAAATAGATTCAGATTTCACGAAGCTCTGAGACCAAATGAAGACAGATGAACCTCAAGAAGAACCCCAAATATACGATATGACTACTACAAACAGTTAAGCCTCGGAGGGATAATCTTCATTTTTTTCCCGAACGCAACCTCATGTGTAACCCCTGTGTGAGAGGGGGATCCATCCATGCTTATACAAAAATTGGATTTACTCTCCCTATCACATGATTTTGAGTTCGTCTTGAATTATTTGGAGAGTTATTCTCACAAGCTATTCCAAATCTCTAGTCCTAGTCCATTGTTGGTGTAAAGAGCTTAAAAAGAAAAAGTTTCTAGATTGATTTTAATTAGCGTTGATTTTAGTGGTTGTTCTTTACACAAAGGTGAATGAGAGTGAAACTAATGATGTTGCAATTTGAATCCCAAAGAAGTAAAATAATGATATGCAAACTTTTCTTTCGATGAACTTCTACTTATGGGAAGGGGAAGAGTTTCTTTCTTTCACTACCAAACACAAGAATGCAAAAATTTCATGCAATTTGTTTTCAGCAAGAATCCAATTAAGTGATAATTTGTAAAGAAATCCTTTCCAATATCCAAAAAACCAATGCAAAAAGTATCCCTTTGTTTGATTGTAAATGCGAATTGAATGATTCATCTAATACTTCTTAAAAGAGACTTCACTATTGTGACTTCGGAAAATGGGAAGTAAAATCATACAAACAAAAGGAACTCTCAGCAGTCAATAAAAGACAAAAAGAAAAACAAGCTATCTTCCGGAAACGGGTAAAGATCAAATATCAAGTAAATAGTAAAGAGATCAATGAGTTTCCTTATAACAATGTCTAATCGATGAAATGAACGAAAAAATAGAAAAATGAACTGAAGGTTGAAGAAAAATGTTGATTTTGTGATAAGGAAATACAACATAAAACCCAATAAAATCTTAAAAAAGTGAAAAGGAGCAAGTTGTAATGCAAACAAATGAAATAGCTTGATAGAACAGGATTTGAGTTAGAGAGAAATATGAAAGAACTACACCCAGGAAACAGACAGTCAACAATTTTTTAAGGTAAGGAAAAATCAATGATCTGATAATAACAAAACCAAAGTGATAAAATTCTCCCTAACACACTTTGGGGGAGCACTGATCGGGAAATCAACTCTCTGAATGTAACTAGAGAGGGCACGAGTTCTGAGAAAAACTTGGGAAAAACCCTAAAAATTCAAAAACTAAGGAAGTTTGATCAAAAGACTCTATAAGACAACTTTAGCAAAGAAAATAGATGCATGGATGGATCAAATCATAAAATGAGATCGACAGATGGGAAAAAGGAAAATACAGACCAAGGAAAGAAAGAAAAACTAAAATCTTCTCTCTCTAATGGAGTCACCAATTTCTGTTATGGAATAATTCCCCTGTAGATGGGTGAATATCCCCTTGGATTCTAAACCCCTAATACCAAGATAGAAAGATACAAATGGACACTAACATCCCTTTTAGATTTGTCTACTAGCCAAAAAGAGAGAAGGAGAAAAAGGTGATCGTACCTATTTCTGATGTTTATCCTAGCTACTCCAATGTGAGCTTGATTTCCAAACTCTTTCACATAGCTTGATACTTGCAACACTATGGACAACAAAGAGACACAAGGAAACTCCTACTCTAGATTATTGGATTAAACAAATTCATCTAAAATAGACAAGTATATGTAAGATACATAAACTATAAGGGAATATGCCAAGTATATTGATGAGAACTTGAAAGATACACTTACAATCATGGACGATGTTGCACCAACTTCTCCAAATCCTCCTCGTCCAACCCTTTGCTCGAAACATCCATGATCAGAATGATAGTAGCTTTGATGATTATTTTCCTCCTTGTTCACCATGAGAATGCCTTCTTTTATACGATTTGAGAGGCTTAACCACCTTGGTTATATTTGGGATAAGTTGAGGATATGACTCCATCAGTTGTGGAATCTCCCTTTGATGCATCCTAAAGATTAGATTCGAGCTAAACCAACTAGAATCATCTCTAGTTGTCCTTAGAGAAAAGAGGGATTTCTTCCCATTATTTTCTCAACCAATCAGGGCTCCTTCAAAATGGGCCACAGAGCGCTACAACACTCCCTGCATATGAGCAGGGAAGCATTGATATTCCAAAAAAATGTCAAAATGACCAATTCTCATAGAAAAACACTTTGTTTTGTCTGTCAAATGGTGTGGATTCTCCTTCCAACATGTTTTAGAGGATGTATCAAGTGTTTCCATGGTGTCATTCGTAATGTGACATATGCAGAACAAAAATATGACATTTACGACACTCGTGAAAAAAGTGTGAGACTTGCGACAATAAGAATGTGACATTATGGAAGTGAGGAATTTTGACGTGTAACAGGGAGGAAGAGAGAGATAAGAAAAGAGAGAGTGAGAGTGAGACTAAAAACAAGAAGAGAGAGAGTGAGACTGAGTTTGAGGGGA